>JANBPK010000748.1:0-285328 GCA_027579435.1 Candolleomyces eurysporus | reverse complement strand
CGNTTGCAGTTGAGCTGACCGATTGGAATTTATTTATTTATTTCGTTTGTTAGCGGGAACTGCTGGAAATGTCGTAGCGAACCGACTTTCTGCGATAGGTTCGAATAAAGTGCTCGTTCTCGAGGCGGGGGTCAGGTAATTCGCAGCTTGCGGTCCGGTTCGAGTCGGTCGTTTTGAGTAATTCTTTTTACGTGCAGTGATCAGGGTGTATTGGCTGCGCAGGTACCCTTCTTGGGCCCAACCTTGACACCTGGTAAGTCGTTGGTGTYCGAATACCCTCCATATGARCGTGCTCACCGTTGGGGGAAYRCATAGGAACACCGTTCGATTGGAAYTACACTGTTGCATCGCAGGAGGGACTCAACGGGCGAACCTTCCCATTCCCTCGAGGAAAATTGCTGGGAGGATGTTCGTCAGTCAGTAAGTCTTCGTTCATCCCTACCCTGTCGRTGTGTTCCTGAGCAAGTYGCAGATTACATGGTCCAYCAGGTTGGCTCTTCCGAGGATTACGATAAGCTGGCAAGAGATACGGGTGATTCCAGCTGGAGCTGGAAGAACATTCGYAAATTTATTTTCGTCGTAAGTCCACGCTGTYCTCAACTGCCTGGTCSGRCGACATGTGTACTGAGGYTGRGTCGCAGCATGAGAAGATAGTGCCGCCAGCTGACGGCCACARCACTCGTGGGGAATTCATCCCTGAAAACCATGGCACCAAGGGAGTTGTTTCCGTCAGTTTGCCAGGCAATGCTCAAGGTATCGACAAGCGGGTGATTGCGACGACGAGGGAGCTCTCTAGCGAGTTTCCTTTCAACCCGGATACKGGAGGAGGWGATGTCCTKGGTGTGGGCTGGGTGCAAAACTCRATTGGGAAKGGAGAGAGAAGTAGCTCGTCGACGACATATCTTGCTGAGGCTCTCAAACGCCCTAACGTCGACGTGTTGATCAACGCTCATGTCACGAAGCTGGTGCAGACAGGTACGACCAGACAGGTYGGTCGCACAGTTCCTGCTTTCCGCGCTGTCGAGTTTTCGAGGGGTCCAGGAGGTGAGTKGTTCGTCGTRTGYAGTSGTACTAGTCGGATATTGAGGGTCCCTTGATCYAGCCYCCGTTACTCGGGTTCGCGCCAGGAAGGAAATTATCCTTTCCGCAGGAGCGATTAACACTCCCCAGATTCTGCTGCTTTCCGGTATCGGACCAACGCAAGATCTCCAGGCTTTGGGTATCCCAACCATCATCGACAACCCATCCGTTGGCAGGAACCTGTCCGACCACGTCCTGCTTCCAAACATCTTCCAGGTCAAGGGCTCTGAGAGCATTGACCAGCTTTTCAGGGAACCTGCAAGGATTGGATCAGCGCTTGATCAATGGAATAACTCRAGAACCGGCGTTCTTGCGAATGGTGTTACCAATCACTTGGGATTTTTTAGGCTTCCTAAGGATGCACCCATCTTTAGAACTACGCCCGACCCCTCGACAGGTCCGAAGGCATCGCACTGGGAGATCATCGCGTTGGTGGGTTCACTCTAACTCCCCGTCATTCCGCAGAGGACTGATTTCGCTATGTTGCATGCTGTAGAACTTTTGGCTTAATCCTGGCGTGCCGCTCCCACCCGCTGGAAGCTTTGTGACATTTATTTCCGCCCTGATTTCTCCTACCTCGCGTAAGGATCTTCTTCTTCTTCTTTGGTTCCTCGAGGGCACAGGTCAAGGAGAAGCGTGGACACTGACATTGATCTGGCTTTTTGCGGTTTAGGTGGGTTCGTGAAGCTGGCATCTGCCAACCCCTTCACAGCACCGATCATCGACCCCAAGTTCGTGACGACGCAGTTTGATATCTTCGCACTGCGGGAAGCTGTGAGAGCTGTCAAGAGGTTCGCTGGTGCGAATGCTTGGAAAGATTATATTACCCGCCCATTTGGTGGTCTGGCTTCGACTTCCGATGCGGATATCGATGCGTATGTTCGTGGTCAGTCGACGACGGTGTTCCATCCTGTTGGAACTGCAGCGATGACTGCGAAGAATGCCCGATGGGGAGTCGTTGATCCGGATTTGAAGCTCAAGGGCGCGGATGGTGTTCGGGTTGTGGATGCGTCGATATGGGTGGGTATCTCATCGTCATTTCATCGCAAGTCAGGTAGCTGATCTTCCTGTTTTTCTTGAATTACAGCCAACTATTCCGAACGCYCACACCCAAGGTCCAGTTTACCTTATTGCCGAAAAGGCAGCAGCTTTGATTGCATCCTGCTAATCTTATTTTCTATTGATTATTGGGCTTTTTCTGTTGAATACCCTTCCCTTCCTTTTATCTGACGGTCATTACTACGGACTTTTGCTGGGCCTATACGAGAGGCCGCTGTGTTAGTTGTGTTTTGAATATCATAAGGCACATTTCTTAATGGAAAATTACCTATTACAAAATTATGCTCGTGACTGTCCTGATTTCATTTCGCTTCCAAGTTAGTCTGGTGGTGTGGGCCGGTCATACCCACGATCGGACGACACGTCTTTCTTCTCTTTCCTGTACTTTCCTCTGTTGCGAACGATGGAGCCCGGCTAGCTTTTCGACATGAAACGGCAACTCCTAATCTAGTCTTCGCCGCTCAGATCCCTTGGAACGACGGAGATCCTGGGATAGCATTCAGTCAACACAATCGTTCTACGTTCTACAAGGACGAGAACAAGGATCTAGTGAAGTCTCGTTTTTCGGCCGAGACCAACAGTGAGTTTGATTCATTCCATCCATTCTAATGAAATATTAACGCTTTGACCCTCAATCAAGGCGAATCTCCGAGAAAGAATCGAAGCGCAGGGGGACGTGTTCGGAGTTTGCCCTTGACCTGGTCCATGCGCACGTCCACATGACCCTAATTCCCGGCAAAACCCATGCCGAAGGCGATGCCGGAGCTTGAGTGGCGTGGGAATGTCTGAAATGGTGACTTGCCAGGTCACAGGGTTTTTTGATCACGACCTGTCCGTGACCTTCACGCCCCCCCCATATCACCACCCCTCTCATCCAGCCCACTGATCTCTGCATCTTTCGATCCAGGCTCGTCATCGTTGCTCATAGCGTTGACGACGATTTTGCACGGCGAACAMCGTCGAGGCACCCCTTTGAGAACAACGGAAGTCCAATTTCCCACTGTCCCACTCGCTATCAGTCGTAGCGAGCCAGAGCTTGCAGTAAGCGCACACAAGGACCCGATCCTCCTAACCGCAAGGAACCCCTCTCTCGCCATCGAAGCGTTAGAGGWCTCTTKAAAGCTCACTTGAATCATAAATATCATCCCAGGAACCAGTAGCAATGTCCTCGAATGCACCTGACCCAGCCGTAGCTCAGGGTGCCCAGGGAGCCCCTCCTGCCCAACCAAACCAAATCCCACAGGTTGCGGTACCGCTTGGTGCTGGACCTCATCCAGATTACTCGGCTTTGGGTCTCAACAACCTGAACCTGGAGCCCGCTCAGATTTTGAAGCTGCTGCGGTCCCTGCCTGGCGTTTTCACCCAGGTGAGTAGCCTACGATTGTAAAATTGGATACGGACCATCGCCCCCTTCCCTGGTAGACATTGTGGTATCGTTCTGGGCAAAACTCCTAATCTAAGGGGCAATTGTCGCTATCTATCTAGACGTACTACACGTGACTGTTAATTGGCGCGTTTGGCGAGCACGAGCACGACGCGGCCGGTCACGAGAGGCCATTGTGCCATCCCGATGCCACCATGCAATGGCTTTCATATGAATTCTGCCACCTTCCTTCGGATAAAATCGATGGCTAACGACTTCCTCGTAGATGGAACCGACCCCCAACCCAAAGCAAGACGCCGCCCAAACTCTTTCTAACCTTTCCCAAAACCCGTTCCCTAATCAGCAGGGCCTCCCCCGTCCAGTACCCTCCTGGTACCCCCCGGGATCAATGATCCTGGCCCATCGTCACACCCCCGCGGCCCACCCAACCTCGGCCAGTTAAGCGCCGTTGCAATGCAAGCAGCGCCTGCCCCGCCTCCTCAGGGCCAACAGCCTCCAGCCGATCCCTCCAAGCCTGTCTCTCCTACGGCTCCCGCTCCTCCCCCTGCACAGGAGGGTGCTGTGGCATCTACGTCAGCCGCGTCGTTGCCGTCTCCGGGAGGCGGTTCCGCACCTCCTTCGACCGGTGGAAGAAGGGGACGCAATCCTGCCATTGGCACTGATGAATGGACGAGACAAAGGAARGATAATCACGTAGGTATCTCCATACTTATCGTATTTAAGTTCTGTTCTTACAATCCTTTAGAAAGAAGTTGAGCGCCGTCGGCGAGGGAACATCAACGACGGCATCAACGAGCTTGGACGAATAGTGCCGAACGGCACCGGGGAAAAGGCCAAAGGTGCCATCCTAGCCCGCGCCGTCCAATACATCCATCATCTCAAAGAGAACGAGGCTCGCAACATCGAAAAGTGGACCCTCGAGAAGCTGCTTATGGATCAAGCCATGGGTGACTTGCAAGCCCAACTCGAAGAAGTCAAGCGCCTCTGGGACGAAGAACGCACGGCTCGTCAGCGGCTTGAGCGGGAACTTGAACTACTCCGAGGTGGGCAGGGTCTCGCCAAAGACGAGGGTGCAGCACCAAAGCGTCGTGTTGAAGGTGAAGGGGCTGAGGGTGAAGGTGATGCCGAGCGAGATGGAAAGCGACAAAGAACGGATTGAAACGTTTTTTCCCCTTCTGACGCTGCGTACTTCTTCATATGCCCATTTCTGTGTTTTTACCTCCCCTAGTTCCTTATGTTCTGTACCATTGCGGTGGAATCGTGTATTTTAAGCCTCTGCCTTCTCACTCATGCCTNCTCKGNTCGAACTTTTTCTCGTGATTTATTCTCCTTTTGTACTTTACCTTGACCGATTCTTTTTTGCATCTGCTTCTCTGAAAAGCAACCCTGTATTTCAATACGAAATTTATGATCCTGATGGAATTTCTTGCCCTTCACCGCCAGAATTCTGGTGTGTTGCCGTTCATTTCCGACAAGCGGGGTGAACGTTAGTGAACGGAAGGTGTGCAGGGTGAGTAATGGTCTTCGTTTCGAGATTGACATTAGCCCTGATTAGTCCTTGAGGACCCACTATCTTTCGAGTCGCGTACCTCGTACCGGGAGAAGCGTTTCGCTTTTATCCACGCATGTCATCAGGGATGATCAGCCCTACGTACGGCTCCCCTCGTGTCTGTCTGTTTACCAAAAGGCACGTCAGTCTGATGTGGCTGTCGCAACTGAATGTCAGTGAATAATGCTGTTGAATTCAAAATTGTATTGCTTATTTTCGATTTCGACACTGTCGTGGCCCTTGAAAGAGGTGCTAAACTACTTTAGGTTTTGTGCGAGTTACTGCTGACTCGCATCGAAGATGTTTCTAGGTGATTCCCAGGAGGGGATTGGTCCGGTCTTTTGGCAAACCACAGCTGTTTTCGAAGCTTTCATGCCCCGAGAAGAGATGGTGGATATTCAAATTTAGGGTGCTTTCACAACCACTGACAGACTTTACCCATACACGTTCCAGATAGGACTCCAAGATGCTTTCAGTCGCCGGTATGTCTTTACTATTTCCGAAGACAAAGTTTGTCTGACGGATCCATTGCTAATGGGAATAGGTTCTACCTCGCAATCCCGGATTCCCCTCCACAAATGAATGGTGAAGGAATCTCATCTCATCCATCCGGCTTGGAGTTTGTACCGATGGCCTTACCAGCCAAAGAACTGGATTATCTGGCTTCTGGTCCCGTTTGTTCCTCGGAGGCAAAGGTGCGCGTGTTCAGTTCCATCGTTCAATTCAATTCAGTGATCTGCTTGGTTGCATCATGAGTCAGTCACCCATGATAAGGTTTGAAACTCTGTTCACATACTGCGTCGCCAGCTGCAATGTTTTCTCGCACGTTGAGAATAGGTCGGTCGAGTTTCACAAGAATTTCTAGAGCTGCCGAGAGGGGAACCACTCAGCAACTACTGCGCCCCGGCTCGATCTCACCAACCCCGAGCGTATCTCCTGGGGTCTAAGAGCACTGGAGGGAGGGCTCGTGTTTATGCTCCATCCAGACGCTTTTTACCAGACACGACCACTGGAGGGAAGGCTCGTGTTTTTGCTCCATCCAGGTGCTTTTTACCAGACACGATCTCTCAGGGCCGAATTTGGACTGGAACCAATCCAACCCTTTGTCCAACAGGGTGCAGCTACCGCCTTTGGCAGCTGTCTAGAGTGACTGCGTCTAGAATGTCCAGATGGACCCAACGACCTGAAACTCCTGGCGAGCACAGTCAATGAAAGTCATGGTTCCTCTTCACCGGTTCACCTTTTGCCCGACACCTGCCATCACCCAGCACCAGCCGCCACTGCCAGCCATCGCCTCGGTTCTTACGCTCCAGNTTTTTCGACCCCAGTGTTTACGCCGAGCGCTGGAATTCAGGGTGCTTAACAGCCTCGTTAGCTTCTGGATTGTCGACCGTCGTTTACGACATACGTCCCCCCTTCACCCCCACATACATCGCCGCCGGTGGCGAAGGTTCGACGAGGCATCACCGAGCTGCCCTTACCCAATCAGCCCAGCATTATGGACCCTGTCCCTCTTGCTCAGGTGGTCATGTAGACGGCGCTAGTTCTATTTAATTTTGGCCGAGCTCTGCGCCTGTTTGTCCTCCTTATCTGTATAGAGTAGCCCTGCTTCATCTAGCTATCTATCCCTGTATTTCGCCTCGAGTGAGGTTAATACACACCTGATCCATTACGAAAACGCCTATTTTCTCTTCTTCGCTCTGAAGCTCCGTTGTTGCTAGGCTTGGTGGAGCTGCCGTTGATTTATTTCCAGATTATCCTTGGAGTCATTCATCACGGCCAAACATGGCGTTTTATTCATGGTCATGACGATAGAGTTCGAAACGAGGATATATATATCGCTCGTTTTGATTCTGTCGAATCGGATCCAAGCGCCCACTGAGTTAGGTAAAGTGTAGACCCCGTCTAGACCACACGCCAAGGCAGGTACCTCTTACGGTTTAGGGCTGGAAAAAAGACTCCAGAATAGTCGGTGGATCGACTGGACTCCCGAACTTTCGTCCAACCAAGGCGGGCTGAATCAGGTATGTTTTCGTGATCGGTGAAGATGGTACAATTTTGTCAATGTATATGGCTATACTTGAGCACCGACGGAGTAAACAAGCAAAGCGTTTCGGAGAGCATGGATGGATGGATCATAGATGGGTGGTAACGTACTAGCCTGTACACCAGGAGTGATGAATTTGTTACAGTCGTTACGTATGTCCGCTCCACCTGTCTATCCGCCTATCTGTCATTTACCAAAGCACAAGACGAGGCGGCGTATAACCGACTTGGGCGGAGCGTGCCCGACAAAATACTCTAAATCGTCGGAGCACTTCGTGTCGGAGTCCACGAGGGGATATTGATAAGGACTAATAAAGCGCTCCGGGTGCGGCTTTGTATTGTCAGATGGAGAAACCCGAAGATGATTATCAGGGTCGGGACACCAATTATATACAAGATAATGCTTGTATTGAAGATCATGGCGGTGGCAAGTCCCCCAACCAGGGTCGGGTGCGGCTCGCCAATTCAGTATCGAGTGACCCGATGACCTAGGCAGTGATCAGGTATCATGATTTTGGGAGAGAGCCAGCAAGTTTTCCGAGAGAGACACCACAGCAAATAATTTGTGGTTCCGTGGAGGGTGGGTTGTATTCTTCACGGGGAAAACGGATCCGGAAGATTGGTGGTCGGACTTAAGGTCATCCCGTTGCAGTCGATGAACCAGAGTGGAGTCGGAATGGAGACGATGAAGGCCTCTGAAGATCCAAGAAGGCATCACATACGGGAGTAAAGGCGCACCTCGTGGAACTGAGGTGAGAGCGCTATTCTGGATAATTAAGTACGTACCTGAGGATTGGGACTGGGGTGTTGACACACAGCTGCGTATGTGCTGTGATAACCTCTGGGATGGACAATCATTCCCGTCGTCTCAAAGAAGGTGATTAAGAATCAGGGTAGATACGTACACTGCAACCCATCGAACTCTAGAAAGTGGAGGAAAGAAGTTTGGTATGAGTCATTCCATCTTGTGTTTCTGTTGTCGAGAACAGACTATTATGGATATCCTTACTAGGCTTGGTACGCATCCGATAATATACTTCCGGGAAAGAAATGTCAACCTGTCGGGAAATTTGCGATTCCGTCATACCCATCAATGTCAGGCCAAGTAAGAATTTCAGGAAGTTCAGGGCGTCTCACCGTGTGGTTTTGTGCCTTGGTTCTGCGAACGCACGAGTTAAATATACGTACGTATACGTGGCTTCCCTAGAGACAAGCTGTATGGCGCTGTTGCCAGAGCCTTGGACCATAGTTACGGCTCATAACCCTCGAGAAAATATTGTACGAGAGGCTGGGGATCTACAGCAGGCAGCTGGTGCTCTCTCGCGTGGACTGACGGAAGAGAACAAGATCGCTAGTTTCGGTGGGAACGGGGGGGCATCCGCATTTGTTGGACCCTTGGCTCCCCATCAAAGGCAATTGCCACCGACGTGGACAACTTATAAGCTATGTATACGGGATGAAGTCAGCTTTCTGGCGAAATTCCTTGACATGTACCGTACCTAGCGATCATCCGCAGCCGTCGACAGCTTCCATCCCCTACTAATTCCAGCCTCGTCATCGTACAGCCTGCCTCCTGCTCTCCGTACACACTCTTTTCCACATTCCCCCTCTTTAATCTTTCAAAATTTGCGTCTCAGATCCAGAACCCGGTGGGTCAGCTCGGCCCACGGTGCCAGAGGTCGACCCTTTGGCAGCGTGGACCGCAACGCCACCCGACGAAACACCTGAGCAAAGGGTCATCAGAGAAGCAGCAGAGGCGGAGGCGAAGAAGATCAGCGACGAAATCGACGAGANGCTGAGGAGGGAGCGGGAGAACGAGAAAAAGAAAAAGAGACCAGTCAAGTTGCTGCTGTTAGGTCCGTCTTGATACGCCACTGTTCATTTTTCCCCCTGACATTCATAACAAAAACACCAGGCCAGAGTGAAAGTGGCAAGACTGCGACACTCAAGAGTACGTTGCGCGGTTCTGGAGCTTATCGTCGACAAAATACTCATAAATTCCGGTGCAGATTTCCAACTCACATATGCACGGCGAGAATGGGCAGAAGAACGAGCCGCATGGCGTTCAGTCATCTTCCTCAACTTTGTCCGCAACGTCAACCTCGTCTCCGACCACCTCAATGCTGAAATGTCCGACTACCCGGTGGTCAACCACGACGAATCGCAAGAGGACCTGTCCTCACGGCCCCGGGCCCTTCCTCGCCTCAAGTTCACCGATGAGCATCGCCGACTCCGGGCAAGCCTCTCAAAGCTCATTGAAACCCAGCTAGAGCTCGAGGGACGGCTAGGTTCTGCGACCCTCGAGATCCAGTCGACGACGGTGGAAAGTGCTGCACCTTTCGGCCAACCCAGTGGCTCGGGCTCGGGCTCGGGCTCAAGTAGGAGGGGCATGGGGGAATTTTCGATACATTCATCAAACGGTTGGAAGACGGCACTGGAGAAGTTCAAGATTCGGACGCCAGGTCAGGGAAACTCGCGGCCAGACTTGGCTGACGGGGAGAGCAACGGCTCGGGGAACGGTAGTCCGGTAGCGACGTCACCCACGTCCCTCCGAGAGTCTCGGGAGTGGGAGGACTCGATCGGCTACACACTCGAGCAGGTGAGAGAGGATATCAAGGCATTGTGGGAAGACCCTACTGTGCAGGAGGTTTTGCTTCGGAGGAAGGTCCGACTGGAGGATATGCCGGGATTGTAGGCAATTTTATTCGATATCACCAAAGGCGCCTGGAACTAATCAACGTCTTCTAGTTTTATCACAGACGCAGACCGGATAGCATCGAAGAACTACCAACCGACTGACGATGATGTCGTGAGGGCTCGTCTAAGAACCCTTGGAGTTCAAGAATATCGATTTATTTTTGACCATGGTATTCATCTATTTTTGCATCATCTCGTACAAGTTCACCAACGCTGACTAACGTCCTCCAGGAAGAACGGTGGGCCAAGAATGGCACTTGTACGATGTTGGAGGCACCAGAAGTAGCGTACGTTGCATTCCACTCTAACCCTGATTGTGTTCTAATTCGCCTCGCAGAGGGAAGCATGGTATCCATACTTCGATGATGGTCAGTTTGCGTTGCTGTTCGTTTTCATCCCGAGCTAACCTCGGTCTCCGTGCTGTGCAGTGGACGCCCTCATTTTCCTAGCGTGAGTTGTTGACTTGATCACAGCATGCAACTTGCCTACTAATCCGATCTATTCTCTCGTTATGCAGTCCTAGTAAGTCGTCATAACTACCGGAGTCCAGCTTCTGCTGATCATGATATAGTATCGCCGTTTGACGAGAAGTTAGCGGAGGATAGACGAGTGAACAGATTAGAAGACAGCTACCTTCTATGGAAATCAGTTTGTTCGTGTAAACTGCTCGTCAGAACACAACTAATTTTGTGTACGTCTTTTCTGCTTGGCTTTCATTCTTGGCTAATTANGGCTTCTCTTTTTTTAACAGTCCTCAACAAATGCGACCTCCTGCAAGCTAAACTCACACGTGGCATTCGAATACGCGATTCGGTGCCCAGCTTTCATGACAGGAAAAACGACTTGGCCACCGCTACTAAATGTACGCATTCGTCCTTACTTTTGCTGCCCTGCTTGTCCAGTGTTCCGGTGACTGACAATAGTCGCTTTTCTCACCGCTTCTTTCGCCTATCTTTTTCCACTTCACACACATAGATTTCCAACAGCACTTCAAAGAGATCGCTCGGCAAAACTCGCCTGTGCAAAGACCGTTCTATGTGCATCTCACGTCTGTTATCGTGCGTATCCCGATTCGTATTCAGTCCTTCCATCCTTCTATCCAAAGCCTTCCCGAAGTTCNTTTTTGGAGCTGTGGTGCCTGGATTGCCTCCTGGTGCCTCTATGAGTTCCCCGAGTTACCCTTCCTTCTCTTCCACCCCACGTTTTCCCTTCTCCTTTCATTCATCCATTCACTTCGAAATGATGATGAGTATCACGAGTACTGTGAATCATCCTTGTGATTCGATTCTCATTGTTCTCATCCATTTCATATCCGCCACCCTTCATTTTGTTTTTAGAANCGACGGCTAGACTGATTGACGCTATTTTCTCTACTGTTTTCTCTCATAGGACACGAAATCTACAGCAGTGACCCTCGGTGCCGGTACGTTACCCCTCCGATGATTATCCCATTCCAGTGCTAGGTTTAGCTGATGAGAACTGTCTTTCCTCCACGCTCCTATCCTTTATTCGCTCGTTGTCTTGTGTCCGGCGTCCGGACGTCCGCTTTCCGCACACCCCCACATACCCCGACTTTGCTTCGGGCTTGATGGTCTCTTAATTTCCGCTACCATCGTGGACTCGGCGCCAATCTTTCCTGGTTGGTGATTTATGAATCTACGTAAATCGCCGACCAACATGGATCCATCCATCCATCCATCCGTGCAACCGTCTCGCCTTTTTTTTTCTTCGTGCGACTTGGGCATGACGTGCATACATGTTTTCTGTCATGTTGGACTTGACTTGATGGTGGTGATCATGATGAATAGTCGAGGAGTCGATCTTGCGGGAGCATCTGAGAAGGGCGGATCTTATGTAGCTGGGGGCGGTGGCGTTTGAGTTGGTTTTTCGCTTCTTTGTTTACTTGCCACGTTTCACACCACACCACATCCCGTTTTTTCTTGGAGGAATGTCTGTTTAGTTTCGCTCTTTCGCTTTCTCCGACTGGGTCTTCTCTCGAGTTTCCGTTTCTTTTTTCGATTTTTCTTTTGTGGAAACCGTGTTTCTTGCTTTGCTTTGATGTCCTGGGTCGGATACACACCTTACCCGCTTCTGTTTTTTTCTACTGAACATTTGTCTGTCTTCTATCTCTATCTCTCTCATGGCCGTGTCCATCTATCTCTGTTTCTACTCCTTCGATCTTCTCGCTTCCCATCTTTTTTTTTCCTCCTTTTCATTTTTGTCAATCTGATTACTAGGCTCTGTATTATCATCCATCCATCCATATCCGTTGTATTCATCTTGCTTGATCTCTTCTATCATGTCGAATTCATCTGAATTTGTCTCTCTCGGATCCCGTCTCTCTCTCGAAAGATGGATTGTTTGTTTGGAAAGCAATGCTTTTTTNCCCCCTTGTCGTTAGCCGCCGTATGTACAGGCAAGCAAGCCACCGCCACCATTACTTTTCGCGACAGGTCTTTTTCCGACTGTCAAGCGTTTATCTCTCACTAAAGATACCTTCGGAATTCAACTAATGCCATATTTTCAACGACTCGGATTCTTCTCATGGAAATGGACCCCGAGGCAGCTTCGTGTGTATGAAGAAGGTTAGACTGAGAATCAGATTGTTTAACGTTTCTAGGGGTATGTACAAAGATGCATACGTTAACCGGAAGTGAATAGATAGCTGTACGAGAGTCCGGGATAGGAACGTCCGAGTCGGAAGACTGTCTCTCGAAAACCCCGACCAACCATTGAGTCCCTAAGGGTCGCCGTTTAGCCCGCCAAACCCGTTCCAAACCGTAAACGCTAGTTAGATGTGACCCACACTCAAACCCTGACTTTCCCTCGAGGAACGTTAGACCGAAAGTCCGATTGTTTCCAGTGGTGGGATGTACAAAGATGTGTATGCTGACGGAGAGATAGAGAGAGATAAAACTACAGAGTCCGAAGGCCGTCTCTCAAGAGCCCCGACCGACCAATAGGCTCAAAGGGCTGCCGGTAAACCAGACCCCGTCCAGACGGCGGCGACCAAGCATCCTCAGCTCGAGCCCTGAGTTCTCCTCGAGGCAACCTCGAGGGCGATAGCACGGGGAGCAGAGAACCCCCACTACCGACTCGGATCATGCTTCAGAATGAGCACGAAAAGGGCAACCTCCACCGCCCCAACCACGGCCGCGACCTGCAGCACACTCCACCCGGCCGTGACGAACGGCCGACCGAATATGCGGGTGGTGGACTGGCCGACGGTCTGGACGGCTCGGTCGATGAGGATGGCTTCTTTGTGTCTGTCGGCGAAATCGTGTGTGGACATTCGGGCGCGGAAGAAGGCGATGATGAAGAGGAGGGCGCCGAGGATGGCGAAGAGGAGCCCGACTTTATGTCCAGTTATCATGCCGTACGAGCAACGAGATATAGAGAGGTTGGGTGCAGGGGGGCCAGGGAGGCAAGGAGATAGGAGATGAACGAACCGATAAAGAAATTAGTTAGCTTGAGGGAAGAGCGTAGATAGAGCGAGGGAAGGGACGTACTGTGGTGAAATTGGGAATCGAAGAGACGTAGGATGGTCAAAGCGTATCCGAGTGAGCCGAGAGCCGTCCGACTGTAGGCTCCATGGAACGTCCGTTGTCGAGCTCGAATCTCGACGAGTTCGTTAATATCTGACGCTCTGAACGAGTGTCGACGATGTCCTCTATCGAATTCACCCAAGAGAAGCGCGTTAGCTTATTGCTATCCACGAGAGAGTTGTTTGCTCACCGGTAAGTATGAGGCTCCGCCCTATTGTAGAGTGGCATTTCGTAGCAAGGAGAACAATGGCGATAGAGCTAAGAGCTCGCCAGCATTGGCATTCAGGATGTCGACGATATATGAGACGACGACGCCGCCGCCACTACGGAGATGAGGCAATCCCTTGGCAGTCTGGTACTATGCACCAGTGAAGGAACTTGCAAGGTCGGCCGGTCCGAACCGCATGACAGCCCTGGGAGCAAACCACGAACCCGGATCAACTCCAAGCGCTTGCCCGGCCACCCCTCCTTTGTTCCATCAACCTGCACGACCATCTCCTTCTATTCAAACCATCCTACTACATGTTTGTATCCTACGATTTAACGTGCTCTTGGTCGGCAGTACCAGCTATCGCTAGCCAGACAACTGCCTACAAGCCCGAGGCCCACGACAAGGGAGCACGAGGAAGGAGGCGCACAGTGCGCCTCCTACCCACCTCGAGAAAGAGTTGGTGGTCATCGGATTAAACGGCAGGAAGCTTGGCTATATCTACCCCCACAGGCGGGATAGACATGTCAGTTTGCGCATGCGCCGTCTCCTCACACTCAACTCGGGTCGGCTCTATGGCTTCGACCCCTTAGGGAGAMGGGTGGTCACCGAGAAACGGCCGGAAGCTTGACTATATCTACCCCCACAGGCGGGATAGACATGTCAGTTTGCGCAGGCGNCGCCCCCTACACCCGACTCAGTACTCAGGATTACTGGTACTATCACAGTGTTTAACGTGCTCTTGGTCGGTGTCACCAGCGATTGCCGGACGACTACCTACAAGCCCGAGGCCCACGACAAGGGAGCACGAGGAAGGAAGCGCGCTAGGCAACTTCCCACCCACCTCGAGGAANGAGTTGGTGGTCATCGGATTGAACGGCAGGAAGCTTGGCTATATCTACCCCCACAGGCGGGATAGACATGTCAGTTTGCGCATGCACCGTCTCCTCACACTCAACTCGGGTCGGCTATATAGCTTCGACCTTTTAAGAGTCGGGTGGTCACTGGTAAACGGCCGGAAGCTTGACTATATCTTCCCCACAGGCGGGATAGACATGTCAGTTTGCGCAGGCGCCGNCCCCCTACACCCGACTCGGTTTAACGTGCTCTTGGTCGGCGTCGCCAGCATTGTGGACGACAGCCTCAAGCCCGAGGCCCACGACAAGGGAGCACGAGGAGGGAAGCGCACGAGGCGGCTTCCCACCCACCTCGGGGGAATGGGTCTACTCTACGGCTACTACAACTGCTACGGCTACTACGACTACTACTACCGCGACGACCATGAAGGTGTAGTGTAAATGTATAGACGACGGACAGAACGGAGAGGATCCCGACACCATATCCCGACGACGGCTGATATCATGCTGACCCCCCGCCAAATCCTGCCACCCCAAACCCAGACAGACTACAGAGACGACAAGGATGCTGGACGGCGTCGACGTCTACCACTTGCAACGGGTGCTGCCAAAAGGCGAGGACGCTATCAGCATAAACCAGAGGACGATGAGCGCGGGCAGGGTATACGTACCTCACACCCTCGGAACAGATGCTCGACAACGTCGACGTCTGCCGCTCAGGACAGGGGGGGGTCGACGCGTCGGGCCCGCTGGTAGGCAGTGGGTAGGAGGCGTAGAATGGTATAGAAGACAAGAGAGAACTAGGGATGGGGGAAATCGCAGGGAAGAGGAACGGCTTTTATGGGCGAGAGAGAGAGGGGCTGACGGTGAGCCAGAAATAGGGTCAAGCCACGCCCGTTAGTCAGAGACGAAGGAAAGGGTCAGCCAACGTTTGTTATTTTTGTATTGACGATCAGTCTCGATCGGAGGAGGGGTCTGGGGGCCTTGTCGTTTGGCGGTCAAGGGCGAGGTTGTCGAACTCTACTTCGAGTAACGCGGGCTTGTTAATATCTGGACGTTCACCCGTAATTTATTCAGCGTGCAATTGCGTTCGAATTGGCGATAGCTATGAATAGAGAGAGATTTTATCCTCCCTTCCGTCTGTGGATCGAATTTTGATCGATCCTGTCGACTGAGCTTACTGGGCCTGACGGCCCACTGAGTACGAGCCAGCGCATAATGCAACGAGCGTCGTGTTGAGAGGTGGTAGTGGTGAGTACATGACGATTAGAGTGTGAGTATTGTACAGAAGGTAGTCTAGGATGATCTAGGTATCCCTCAAACAGCGAGGTTTTGTTGTTATCAAAAGCAATCCAAAAAATGCCTTTACTTGGGAATTCCAGCCTCGAGCCACTTCTCCCTCGCAAACCTAATAGAATCCATAAACGAAGGAACCTTGCCGTGCTCGCTCTTAGGAATAATAGGGATTCCGAGTGCGTTTCTGATAGCTGTGTTGCGCAGCAATAGCGACTGGCCGATCGTCAACCCGGAAGTGGTGACCAGACCGACGAGAAGGCCGGCAGGGAATGTGGACATGAGGAACCCTCCAAGGATGGAGAAGGCGCGGAAGAGGTTGAGGAGATGGCCTGTAGCAGGGTTTCCGGCGGTATCGGCGTCCCGACCTCCAACGCTGATCTGGATGTTGACGAGAGCGGTGAAGACGACGGGGAGGATGTACGTCGGGTCCATAAGCGTCAAATCGTTCGCCCAGAACCAGCTGCTCACACCCGAATCCCTCAATTGCTCGACGGGGTGTTGGCATAGCCGCTTGAGAGCGAAGAAGAAGCCGATGGTGATGGGGAGTTGGGCAAGGTTGGGGAGGACGATGCTGGTGACAGGGTTGACTTTGGCTTCGGCGTAGACTTGCTTCATCTCGAGTGCAGCGCGCTGCATGGCGACGACGTCCTTCGTCCCTCGAGCTTCCGTAATCTTCTCTTGAATCTTGACGATGCGTGGTTGGTATTTCCGGATTCGGGCTGCGCCGCGGATAGCGCTGATTGCGAAGGGGACGCAGACGAGACGCCAGAATGCTGCTCCGGAAACGATGGTCCAGAACCAGGGCATTTGGGTGGTCACTTGGATGAGCTCGAAGGACCAGTCTATTATCCCGATGGGTGACCAACTGCTCAGGCCTAGCTGAGCGAGGTCGCCGTAGGCCAGCGGGGGAATGGCTTGGTTGAGGGTGTCAGAAATGGTGGTGGGGACTGAAGCCAGGGGGTCGGAGGTGGCTTCAATCAGAGGTAGCTTCTCTGATTCTGGCACTGTGCTCGCCGCTGAGAGGGTTTCTTCCAGCGGCGTTTTCGAGGCATACGTTCTCCGGGACAGCTGGTACACCGGAGAGACGGCTCTCGGCCGCAAAAGAGACCCATTCAGATGGGTAGAGAATGACCTAGGAACAGGGAAAGTTCTTTGAAATGGTGAGCATTGAGGACCACCAGAAGACAAGGAGAAATACGTTACCTCTGAGGTGTGCACCGGAGCTGGAGCCTTAGGCCTGGGAGGCCCGCACGCAAGCGAACAGAAGCAAAGGACATTTTCAGGAGCTGGTCGAGGCTGCGGACGTCTGGGCTCCTGCACGACGATGGGACCCTCTTCGCTGGCGCTGACGATGACGGAGAGTGCTTCGTCGTCGCGAACCGCGTTCCGGAGAAAATACGGTTTGGTCCCACGCCTTTGATTACCGGCAATCCGTAGATGCGCTTTCCGAGGTTTCTCTTCCACTCTTCATCCATCCGTCGACGTCACTAGATGCGAAACAGCCACCTTTGCAGCTCGGAAGAGGAGCAAAGGCTGTAAATATCAGTCTAATCGCTGGAGGTCAAGCTCCATCTGGCAAGCGCCGCCGGACGGGTCTGGGAGCTGAATTGTTAGGCTATGCTACTCATACATAACCGTTATCATGAGAACAAAGGTGAGCACTATTCCGACGATATCCAGACATGGCTAGAGGTGGAGATTGCAGAGCCTCTCCGGATCTTGCCCGACCCTATCGGTGCAAGACCTTTAATACCGTTGAAGTAACCTATCATGGTCAGGAAGTCGGACTTTGTCCACTGCTATAAGGAGAGTGTGGCGGCGAAACCAGTGACTCAAAGGCTCAACTAGTGAATACGGACCATCTTTCTTTCCCCCACCTCCACCCTCTCTACAATCTCGTCTGCGTTCTCTGAGATGCCCACTTCCAGAGGCTTCGCCAATATGACCACCTTGGAAAGTCCAGCCAGGACGTCCTTTTTTGATGGGGCAAACAACTTCGTGGTCGGGTCGTTTGTAGTCACGTCCCCCGAGTCAAATGGTATGTTCTCCGAGACCACAAGTGAGATATCGCTAATGGCTCCATAAGCTATCTCAAAGCTACATGAATACGCATCCTGGGGTGCTAGCCATGACTCCAACGAACGATATCCCGGCGAAGTATGCTTACCGGGCACTCGCAATCACCAGCTTCGACGCATTACATCCTGGTTTGAAGAAGGTTCGGAGACCAAACCCATGATGTTTTTGCACGGCCCAACCGGGATGGGCAAGACCACGGTTGCACAAACTGTTTGCAACAAATACCATGGCAAACTTCGATTGGGTGCCGGGTTCTTCTTCTCGCGAGCATCGGCAGAGCGGAGCGAGTCTAACAAGTTTATCGCTACCCTAGCATCCCAGTTGGCTCTCAACATACCAGGCTTGACGCCCTTCATCAACCAAGCGATGAAGATGCACCCGACGATCTTCACAAAGGCCTTACCCATTCAAATGGAAAAATTGATTATCGAGCCTTGTATGCAGCTCGAAGGCCTCGCGTCTTCTCGTTGGCTTATCGTTGTCGATGGGTTAGATGAGTGCGTTGGTGCTGCGGGTGTTGATAGAGAACAAGAACAAGAACTGGTACTCAACCTCCTCATTTCCCTCCTTTCCCACTCCCTTCCTTTCTTCGTCCTGCTTTGTGCCCGTGCAGAGTCATGGCTCAAAGACGAATTCAACTCCGATCCCTTATCCGGAATGACCGAAACCCTTCCATTGTACGCGTCTACTGACGCAGACGAGGACATGCTGCGCTACCTGGAGACAGAATTCAACCGGATCGCGTCCTGTCCGAGGAACGCATTAGCGATGCGTTCTGTTGAACGACCGTGGCCGCCGGCCTCTGTACCCCTTCTCATCGTCGAGAAATCGTCAGGCCAATTCGTGTACGCGAAGACTGCCATCCGCTTTCTCGACGATCGCTGGAACCCTCCCGAGAAACAGCTCACGAAGCTCCTCGCCTCTCTCAAGCGATCCGGGAGCGATGCGAGCATATTCTCACCCCTCGACGCTCTGTATACAGGCATCCTCGAGGCATGTCCCAACACCGAAATTATGCTCCAAGTTCTCGGCGAGGTGATATGCTTTGACTATGCTGCTGTTTGCAAAGACCGTTGGGAGATCCTGGATAACCTCTTTGAAAGGACAGCTGGAGAAAGTTTTCAAGCGCTGCGCGGCCTGCATTCGCTCGTCGATGTTGAAAACTGCTCGAAGAAGATCAAGAAACCCCTCTTCCACACATCCTTCCAGGACTTCTTAACCTCGTCTTCACGCGCTGGAGCRTTTTTCATTGATCTACCATCGGTCCACGCCCGCCTGCTTCATCGATGTATGGATCATCTTGAACGACGCGACTACGCTTCAGGTATGTCRATCATATTGGCGANCNTATTTTCGTCCATACTCATCATATATCCATAAAGAATTGTACTCTTACGCTAAACGCGCTTGGAGACAGCCTCATCTTGCGGGGGCTCGACTTGATGAGAGCCTCCTGGATCGCGTTTTGAGCTTCGATTTCTTTAGTTGGTTCACATGGGAAATCCAGCAAGTACCAGACAATTACACTACATTCGTTTCGCTTGCAGACTGGTCGTGGGGACGAGGACTTTTTTCGTCTGGGTCAAATACAGCAAGTTGAGGAGGGATCGGCCCACCGGCATAAAGTCTACGAGTGCATAGAACATTTCCGGTCTGGCTATGATAGGAGCATGGTTTGGTCATTGGATAGGTTTACCGAGCGTGGCTTCCTGAAGCGATTCTTTGATGCGTGTTTCTTACCCGACCTGCCTGGCGTATCGGTCTCCGCRTTTAAGCATGAGACTCGTGGCTCGCCTSCSGACTAYATTCCCATCCTCACGTTCGAGGGYACYCCCTTAACCATGCTTCCCTTGAAAGGCGTCGACGAGCGGCTCAAATCGAGCGTTCGTGCTGACCCCGCTACGGATCCCGGTGCCAAATCTGCTTTGGAACTGGATGATGTGCTGGAGAAATCCCTCTTCTCGCCCGAGTTTGGATCCCATTTTGATGTGTTTTCCCARCTGTTTCTCATGTTCCTCGCGGATCCGGCTCGATCGCTTCATCACTGCTATATTTCACAGGACAGGATCCGATTGCTGATACGCACGATGCTCGTTCATCCCTCGGGATTCCCTGGGATCCTCGAAGCGTCGAGGGGTTGTGAAAACTGGGACCCCATTCAACTGAGGTACCCGTTCGCACAATGGTTCGTTGATTCYTCTTTCAACAATCGAGGAATCGCTGTTCATTTTTTTTTYTTNATGATTTRTTCAGGTTTAGGGTTCTTTGTTTGTTTATGGACCTTGCACGTCCAGAACGGGAAATTGGAGAGCTTTTTGAGGCGGAAGGACAGGCTATCCTTGCGTTGATGAGCAAGCTTGGATACTCCCATACACGAAAGCGGTTACAGAAAGCGATTGAGGTTCATTTSTCCGAGGTACGTGCTATCGAGGACGTTATTCAATTTGAAATCAACGTTCACTTTCGSTTTTCATGGRTTCGTTCTGTTACAGGGCTGAGGCTGGAYCGCTCTCTTAATCGAGCTCGGTGYACCCGGTGGGTGTYACTGAACCACCACCGTCCTGTAAGACAGGCRCATTGGTTTCAAATTTGGAACCCGATTTCAGCTTTTTGTTCACGGGYTCCTCCTTTTTCNTNTNGTCCTTTCGCAATTCGTCCATTATTATTATCTCGCTCCAGAGGAGAGAGTCCAGCACGCATTCAGTGTGCCGTATATACTATGCTTCTTGATTCTGAAAAWTTTCCTCACRCTTTTCCATTTTTGAGGCCCGGAGTCGCTCTAAATCAAACGAATAGCCGTTTGGAYAGTGGYGAGCGCCTKTTYTATGACGACATCGTGATCATGCACGAACTCTTTCTTGACTTCACATTTTGAASCACGGTTAGGYTCAGCATCCTATGGTCATTCGTTGAACTGGCCCAGCCRARTCGACAGTTCAAACAGCTTTTGAACTGTCGGGCATTTTGAGTTAAATAATGGATAAATTCGGGTACTGCCACTYACAAACAGGCCGAATGAAAAGCACGGGACCTTGTTCCGTTCCAAGCCTGCTCCACTACTACTAGGTGCGAATGACAACCCATGCTAATACAGTACTGACGTCGTTGGACCACTACAGGAATCAAATTAGTCGAAACAAACATCCAAGTCGCTCCAACGCACCATTGCCCAGCATCGGTTCAGTCTTCAGGTCTTCTATAGYGTCAAGGTTCTGGATTCAATAGGGACCGGACTATCTCGTTCAAGATGTTGCGGAATGTCGACTGCTTACTTGACGAATACACTGGCTTAGCCATAAGATACACAGAGAAACCTGAATACGACACGTCTGAGACGTGGAGTTTGCACTGGAGCTGTAGCTCAACTACTCAAGGCCAGAAAGAACCGTACATAAGCACATAGAAGCGCAAGTCACTGGCGGRAGTGACTCAGSAGCTGTGGCCCCTTMGCTAGCGCTNGGNNGNTCNCTCCGCRCCTTTGMCATTYGATCAATGATTGCCGAAAGCACCAWTSAATCTTACTCGGCTTACACYACAATTTACCYCTYTCTCGRACCCCCAGATACCAGGACCTCGAAAATGACCACCCTTCACAGCCCAGGAGATACAGGATGRCTGTAGAACTAGASTTCATAGGGCACAAAMGTGGYGGAATTCCCCTCAAACTCCAACTGGCAGTGACCAGATGTGACTAGCCATGGAACGTGGGCTSATCTTGAAATCTAAGGTTCYGCTAAATSGTGCGCGGTGCGACTCATTGTCTATACTTTTGGGTRTGCTTTTCGGAATAGATATAATGGGTCCCACAGCCCGGATTTCGAGGAGTGAACGACCTTGAGAACAGAATCCGCCGGCACCTGTCAGGATTTTAAGGTTTGCTCCAAATGACTATACAAAGAGTGCGACGGTTCATTCAGAACGACAGCGTGTAGACCTTTTGGTCCTTTTGGTTCTTATATTGAGGTAATCTGTCTAGTGGAAGGAGTTCAATTGTTCGTGGTGGCAGTGGACGAATTCACTGGATTTAACATGACAAACGAAACGTGACCCTCTAGTAAAGCGTATCCGTTTAGGTCTTAATTCCTGTAGGGGTGCGAGGGAATGTTATGGGATGACAAACAGCAACAGGCGCTTAAGAATCCTTCGACCTTTCTTCTGACCTCTCTTTTGACCTCTCTTTTGACCTCTCTTCCGACCTCTCTTCCGACCTCAACCCTCCTACATCAGCGTGCGAGATAGATGGCCAGATGTCCTTCTTCAAGGGTGCCAACCGTTTCCTCATCAAAAATCTGTCTATCTCTGCTTCATCAAACGAACTGAGCGGTAGGTTCTTGGCATCCAGCAAGTCTGAATCTCGATTGATTGTTCCGACAAGGTCTTGAAAAGCTACATGAATATGCTTGCCGGGGTGCCAGTCACGACTCCAGCGAACGATATCCCGGGGAAACGTGCTTGCCGGGCACTTGCGAAAACGTCCTTGGAGCTATCACGGCTTGGTTTCGAGAGGGGAAAATGCCGGTGATGTGGGTCCGTGGGCCCACCGGAGTGGGGAAGACCACTGTAGCCCAGACGATAGCGAATCAACACCATGTCGAAGGCGTATTGGCGGTTGCATTCTTTTTCTCGCGCTCTTCAACCGAGCGGAGCGATTCGTCCAAGTTCGTCGCAACCCTTGCATCGGAAATGGCCATCGCAATCGAGGGCTTAGCGCCAAACATCGATGAAGCAATGAAATCATACCCTACCATCTTCACCAAAGCCCTTCCGACCCAACTAGAGAAGTTGGTCATCGAACCGTGCAAGAAACTCAGAAGTCTCGCATCATCCCGATGGCTTATCGTGGTCGATGGGTTGGATGAGTGCGTAGGGACGGCGGGTTCCGATCGTGAGCAGGAACAAGAGCTGGTGCTCAACCTTCTCATTTCCCTACTGTCGCATTCGCTCCCCTTCTCCATCTTGCTTTGCTCTCGTGCAGAATCATGGTTGAAGGAGGCGTTCAAATCTGAACCTCTATCCTGGATGACCGAGCCCTTCTCTCTTCACGGGTCTCCGTCATCTGATCAGGACATGTTGCGCTACCTTGTAGCAGAATTCGAACGGATTGCGTCCAACCCTAGGAATGACCAGGCCATGCGAGCGGTTGAGCGGCCGTGGCCCCCAATCCATGTGCCTAGGCTCCTCGTCCAAAAGGCATCAGGCCAATTCGTATATGCTAAGACAGCCATTCGGTTCATCGACGATCATTGGAGTCCTCCTCCGAAACAACTCAACAAACTCCTCGCCTCTTTCAAACGTTCTAGCGACACCAAAATATTCTCAGCTGTGGACAGCTTGTACAACGGAATCCTGGAGGCATGCCCCAACGTCGAAATCATGCTACAAGTTCTCGGAGAAGTGATGTGCCTCGACTATGCTGCCTCGGCGCACAGTGACCGTTGGCGTCTCCTGGACGGGCTATCCACGAGGAGTCCCGGGGAGAGCTACCAAGCACTTCGCGGGCTCCACTCGGTGGTCGACGTCGAGAATTTGCGGCAACCCCAACCTCTGTTTCATCCATCATTCCACGACTTCCTAAGTTCGCGTTCGCGTTCGGGAGGGTTCTACATCAATACACCATCGGTACACGCGCAACTTCTTTTCAAATGCATCGATTGTCTTGATGCACAGGATCGAAAGTCAGGTACAGTGGCTCCCTACTCGTCTTGTCCCCAGGCTGACCCATCGTAATAAAGACCGTTATCTCTATGCCAAACTGGCTTGGCGCCCTCATCTCGCTGAAGCGCGACTCAACAAGGACCTGCTCATGCGCCTCTTGAGCTTCAACTTTTTCGACTGGTTCACACAAGAAATCAAGAAAGTGCCGGAACAGCACAGCTGGTTTCTGTCACTGTCGGATTGGGCGTGGGGGCATGGACTGTTCCGACTGGGTCAGATCCAGGCGTTCAAAGCTGAATCGACGGAATCACGTATACTCGACCGGTGTATGGAACACTTCCGGTCTGACTACGACCGAAGTATGGTTTGGTCATTGGATCATCTCGCCAAACGTCACCTATTGGAGCGTTTCTTCGACGCTTGTTTTTCGACCTCCCTCCCCGGAATATCGATGACGATGTTCAAATACGAAATCCCCGACTCCCCTCCGGACTACATTCCTATCCTCTCTTTTGAAGGGAAAGCTCTCGACGTGCTCCCCCTGAAAGGCGTTGTGGAGAAACTCAAACTCGTAGACCCTGCCCAGGCCGTCGCGGGTTCGGCGGGATCTTCGATGGGCACGACGAATGATAATCAAGACGAGTTCTTAGACCCTCCCGAGTTTGGCGTCCACTTCCATGCCTTCTTCCCAGAATTCCTCAGCTTTTTGGCTGACCCGAGCCGGTCGCGTCACCATTGCTATATCACTTCGGAGAAAATTCGATGGTTGATACACACAATGCTTACTGACCACTCGGGACTCCCGAAGATTTTAGAGGTGCTGAATGATTCTGAACGCTGGCCTGGTGCGAGGTTGAACGATCCTTTTGTGCGATGGTTAGTCCCTTTTGCATATTTCAAACAGTCTTCTAATCAAAATTATCATGATGTCGTCACAGGTTTAGCGTGTTGAGCCTGTTCATGGATCTGGGCCCGCCTTCACCAGAAATCGGAAGACTCTGCACAGAGAAAGGACCGGCTGTACTCGGGGCGATGATAAAGCTTGGCTATTCTCACACTCGAAAACGATTGCAAAAAGCAATGGAGAAACATGTACGAGGTAAGCACGGTTGCAAACATAGTTCGAGCGCTTACGATGCAACACCACTCCTGACGACTTCTTGATTCTCCTGCAGCCTTGACGTCCTCGACGACGGAATATAACTGATTCTATCCCCTCAACAAGTTTGGACGGGTGGTTCAGGTCTGCTTCCGTCCAGAAACGGAGAGAAACCAAGCGCACTGAAAGTTATCGAGTCGTCAGGGTTTACGGATTACCGGCCTTTGGCCTAGATATTCTAAATGTGACAATTACAACAGTGGTTCACAACCATTGGTGGACTTAATTGTGCTTTGATTTACATGTAAAAGAGGTCACCAAGCCTCAGACCTTTGTATTGAAGACCAATGTCTTTTCTCGAAGGAGCCAACCACTTCTCTGTCAGCAAGTTGTCGATTGGTATCTTGTCACACGGCCCCAGTGGTATGTCCTTCACCCTGCGATCAAGAACTTAGCACCTGACTGTCTGCGTCCCAGGTATCCGGAAGTTGCACGAAAATGCCTCGAGAGGAGCCTACCATGACTCCAACGAACGATATCCTAGGGAGAGGTGCTTACCTGGCACTTGCGACAGCACCCTTCGGACAATAATTCAAAGGCGCAGCCACGAATTCGAAGCCGATGATGTGGTTACATGGGCCGACAGGAATGGGGAACACCACCGTCACACACGAGCCTGGTCTGGTAAAACATTTCCTTGATGCATGCTTTTCGGTCGACCTACCCCTGGCCTAGAGGTCTACACGGTTGACCTCAATATCCTAGACTCTCCTCGCAGCTATGTTTGAAATCTCATATTCGAGGGCTCGCCCCTTACCATGCCCCCGGTAAGACGCTCCGCTCAAATGCCGGGATTCAGGTACACGGGACCCAATTCTTTCGAGGGAGAGGATGGCGAATCGCGAGGGAAATCTGCCTACTCGACATGCGATCTCGAATTTGGTTTCCATTTCCATGCCTTTACGCAGAAATTGCTCAGTTTCTTTGCGGACCCGTCCCGGTCGCTTCACCATTCTCACATCACCCAAGAAAGAACCCGATGGTCGTTCGCGCAATGCACGTGGCTGAGCCTAGACTCGAACCAGTCTCTCTTCAGTGCTGTCTGAGGGCGTAGAAGGTACGAGTAGTGCGAGCACTTGCCTCCGATCAAGATGAGGTATCCATTCGTATAATGGTTAGACTTTCTCTGTTTATTCGAAGTCTCTTTGCTAACCGCATTTTCATCGCACAGCAGAGTTTCATGGTCCTTGCATCGTCCTCACAAGAGGTTGAGGCGCTCTTTAGAGAGGTAAGCTCTGCAGTTCTTAAGCTCACGGACAAACTTGGCTACTGTCAAACCCGCAAGCGTCTCCATAAAGCGATTCAGAAAGATGTTCAAGGTATAATTCGTCAGCTGAGAAAGTAGCGCCTATCCTGACAGCCTTTCCTTCACAGCGTTGATAATTGCTGATGTAGACAGACCGACTCTCCACATCGACTCTCGTTTTTCAGGTCGAATTGAAGAATGGTCTAAAACGAAGTGCAGTCATCTGAAGTTAATCGATTAATATAGTATGTATGAGCATATAGGTCGTATATAAGCAGGTTTTCTGTATAAAGGTCATAAAGCTATAGTGATCACAGCTTGCCAGAGAGAACACGACAACATCCCACTGATGTGCTTTCTCGGTTCTTGGCATTGGCGTTCGTGACCAATTGAATGCATTTCACAATGACTGCACAGCAGGGATCCAGCCTGTAATTTCCCCTCAGCCCACCACTGCTTCCCGTACACAGCCCTGCTTGAACGATCACAGCAGCTGTCAATAGGCAGCGCCTGGGAGGCCGGGCGCTAATTACGCAACGGTGGCGCTTCGAAACGAAGCGGCATCCCAGGGGCAATCAGTGGATGCATGCCTTCTTGACCTCAAACCACCATGTCGCCTCACTCTCGCGTGCATTCTTTTGGTCCTTTCATCAATGGAGGTTGGTTGCTTATCGTGTCCAGTCTGCCATTTACTCAGTCATTTGACAGGGGGATCACAGCAACTGTTCCCGGATGCCAGCAATTTCTCGATGAGAGATCCCAGCTTCCAAATTGCTGGCCGAGATATCATCTATCACAGTACAGAGAAGAATGACAATGATTGTCTGTGATGTTGATCTGTTCCGTACTGAGGAGGAACTGACCTGGAACTCTAGACGCCCAGAAAGTAGCTCGCTGGCTGAGCACGACGGACGTCAAGCGTACACATACGGACACACTGGCTAAACGTACTCCTGGAACGGGCACATGGCTTGTGGAAGGGGATCAATTCACGCTATGGTCTCGAGGAGAGAAGAAAGTGCTTTGGGTGACGGGGATGCGTAAGTGATTGGCCTGAACTGCATTGCACTGCCCTCGTAGATACTGACGTTATTCTTCAAGCCGGCTCTGGGAAGACTGTCTTGGCGTGCGTCTCTTCTCCCGCTCTATAATTGCTGGATGCCTTGCTGAGCCGTACTTCTCATCGAATTGTGCAGTTCTATCGCTACCGACCACATCAAACAAACGATCTGTGCCCCTTCAAAAGGCGAGCATGTCGTCATATTTTTCCAGTGCCAGTACAAGCTCCCCATCACTCCCGCTCGCATCCTCTCGACATTTCTTCGTCAATTGGTCGAGGAAGATCACGAAGGCGTATTCGCGGTCATTGAACCCATCTACATCGAATGGCTGAACAAGTCAACCCCGCTCTCGGAAGAGCAGACCATCGATATCCTAGGAAAGGCGTTCGGTCTCTTTCAGAAGGTCTACATCGTCGTGGATGCATTAGACGAGCTGAAAGAGAGTACGCGGAACAGGCTCCTGCGGTTATTGGCATCCTTGCCAAAGGGAAACCTCTTCTTGACCTCGCGGCCAATGAACCCAGAAAGCAACGTTCTAACGCAATTGCTCAATCGGGAGGTGGATTATCTGCAAATCGCGGACAAGAACAGGGGCGATATCGCAACGTTTGTCTCGACCACCCTCAAGAACAACTTAAGACTCTCGTCGATCGCTCCCACTGCATCGGCAACAGAGAATATCCTCACAAAAATGAATCAAAAATCGAGTGGCATGTGCGTCTTTCTTTCTCGAGCTGGCTCTCACCCGCTCACTAGTTCTTTCAAACACCACACAGGTTCCTTCTTGCATCTTTGCAAGTCGAATCGCTAAAACATTGCATTTCTACCAATGACCTACTCGAAAAAATTGAGCGGCTACCTTCGGGAGTCACCGAGATGTACGAACGCACAATGGAACGCATCGAGGCCCAAGAAACAGCAGAAGCGTCTCTCGCTAGACGTGCTCTCCTTTGGGTGACGTATGCCCAAACCTATCTGACCTTGAAACGGCTCCAGCGTGCACTCGCCATCTCGCCCCAAAACGGGTTCAGCACCAACGATCTCTCCCCAGAATATTTGATTCTGTCCTGTTGCTGCGGTCTGCTGGTAGTTGATCCCAGCACCCGGTTCGTACGGCTTGTTCGTGAGTGTATCTTCCCTCTCCTTCACCGATCCCGAGGCTGATACCCAATCGTTTGCAAGATTTCACGGCTGATGACTTTATCCGGAGCCTGTCTGGCAAGATTTTCAAATCACCACATACCTTCATCGCGCAACACTGCATCGCTTATCTCTCCAGTCCTGCCCCCAGTTCTCCATCATCCCCCACTCCGTCTCCATTATCCTCCTCCTCTTCGTCGTCCCAGTCGTTCGCCCTTGAACCCCGCCCTATATCAGTTGGTGACGACGACACCGATTGGAAATGCCAGGATGGTCGAGAAATCGCATTCCCCTACGCATACGGCGACTGGGGAGTTCACGCCAAGCAAGCCTGGTCCGAACCAGACAGCGGGATAGCAAGCATAGTCGCTGCCTTCGTAATGGGCTGCAAAGACTATATCTGCAATATCTCCTCAGCGTCCGGTTGGCAGAGCGCCCTTCGTCCGACAACCGAAATCATCCAACCAACCCATCTTGTTGCGTTGCACGGTCTCTCCAAAATCCTGCCCTCGATGAAGGGGTCTTGGAGGCAACGGACCTCGAGCGGGTCGACACCGCTACACCTTGCAGCGTACAAGGGCCACGAAGACATTGCCCAAGCAATCTTCGAGGAGGCTCCGAGCTGGGTAAACGACGTGGATGACTTTGGGTACACACCCTTCATGCTCGCTTGCCAGCAAGGACACGTCGACATCGTCACCATCTTCCTTTCCTCCTCCCACTCCATCAATCTCAACGCACGAACGACACCTCACAACTCGACACCTCTAATCCTCGCCACGATCTGGGGCCACGCGCCTGTTGTCGAGCTTCTCGTTCACCGCAGGGGGGAGGACGGAGAGAGAATCGACGTCGACCTCCATGCACAGGATAATCAAGGCCAAACGGCGCTCATGATCGCCTGTGCTCTGGGTTTCCAGGAAATCGTCGAGATTTTGACGAGACGGGGCGACCTAAACGTCAACCAGAGTACAGCGTTCAGATATACGGCTTTCACTGAAGCCGCCATCCACGGCTCCATCCCCATCTTCAAACTCTTACTCGACCATCCTCTCCAAGCCTTCAATCCGATGGAGGATACCGCCCTCATCCGCGCTTCGAGATTCGGACGAGAGGCCATGGTCGAATACCTTCTCTCCTTGAAGAATATCGATCCGAACGTGCGGTGTGGGGCTGGTAACACGCCTCTTATCACCGCTGCAGCCGATGGGCACCGGCGAATTTGCAGTCTTCTCTTGGAACACCCAGACATGGACGTCAACGCGCAGAACGGCACCACAGTGGCAGTTCGGCATCGCGACATAAGTCCAAGGATGAGCAGGACGGGGACGGGGACGACAGCGCTGATGATGGCCTGCATGGGTGGACACAAGAGCGTTGTAGACCTGCTGCTTGGTCATAAGGACATCAATGTGGACGTCAAAGATCATACAGGGAAGACCGCTTTGCTACTCGTGCGACGGGAGGGAAGGCATGGAAAAGATATCGTGACATCCTTGCTTCAGGCCATGAGTCGCAAGCTGCCGGGAAAGATGAAAAAACACAGAAGTAGTAATGGGGTAGTTGGGGGCAGTGCGTTCTGAAAAGCGAATATATTGCTGTATTTATGGGCTTTATTAATATGCTTGAACCTGGAAGAATTTGACGTCAGTTAAGAGCCCAAGAAGCGAGAAAGTAAAGCTGGAGGTCAGAGAATCGATGCATATCAACAAGTCCATCCCCCATCTCCACTTTGTACACTTGGGAGACTTTGGTGTAGGGAATGGATTCGTGTCCGCCCATCGAAAAATTATCATCAAGGAGATATTGAAGAACAGCTACTCACATCTATCTTAAAGTCAAGGACCGGATAGGTAAGCAGCATTGACGCCCTGGAAAATGTGGTTAGTCGTCTGGTAGAAACGAGCAATCATTCAAAGCAAAAATGCTCAGACAAGGCTGAAATCAAATGAATTCCACAAGGGTGATTCGGAAAGAATTGAGTATGGTAATTATGATGAATCATCGCCGCATTTTTTATGGAGGCAAGGGTAATGGAAGGGCTGCTTACCTTCACTTCATCGTGAGCTGAAGGAAAAGAATGAGCGCGCCGCGATCAGAGAAAACTTTATCCGACGTAGTTCAGACTCCGCTTGAACCAACAGTCACATGGTACTTACGATAAGATAAGATTGATCTTTCTAGTGTCTTCGATCATGTTCTCATTCTTTCGCGTTGGTTTCGAGCCTTAAAATATAAATCCGTCATTGACTGGACCTTGAACAGCCTTTTCTACCTCTTCTATAACCTCCCAAATCCTTGCTTTACCACTACCAGAGCCATGGAATCACTACTCCGATGGTCGATCCAGAATTCTACCAGTCTGGACAGTGCACCGTCCGATAGGCCACCGGCGCGACGCGAGGACCTAAATCCTGAAATTATTGATATGATTCTGGGGAAGCCAGACTCGGAGCTGATGAAAGAAGACGTAGCGGTTGCCATCGACTCTTCCAAGTCAGAAGACGAGCGGATCGCCGCCCTAGACCACCTTGAAATGGTACGAGCTATTCCAACTTCTGGAGGTTTTTGATTGGTACTAACAAGAGAAACTCCAGTTGATTGAGCAAATAGACAACGCCAATAGTGAGTACGTCTGACCCTTCTCATTCATTCCAATTAAATTTTGATTTAGATCTGGAGAAGCTGAAACTATGGGATCCCCTACATTCGCTGCTTACCTCCCAGGTTTCGACTGAAATCAAGGTCCAAGCCTTATGGGTAATTGGCACGGCCCTGCAGAATAACCCTGCTGCTCAGGACGCGGTACGTCTCTCTCCACTCTCGTGAGCTCAATCAAACTTATAAAAGTTTCTAGTACCTCGCTTTCAATCCTCTACCAACCCTTGTATCGTTCCTGACGCCATCGCCCGAGTCTACAACTCAGACACGATCCAAGGCCATTTACACGCTATCTGGACTGCTAAAGCATAACGCTCCTGCAGTCAAACTTCTCTCCAATCCTGATACCAACGGCTGGCAGAAACTCAAAGACGCTCTCCAAGGTTCGTTTCCCCTCACCCCCGGCTAATGGAACCGATCCTGACTCGTCTTCAGACACAAGCATCGCCATTCGACGGAAAACGATCTTCCTCCTCGGAGCACTCCTCATCCCCACATCTCCCGTCCCTCAAACACACCAACAGCCCCTCCTCCTCGGCAATGCTCCCGCCAATCCAAAYGCTACACCATCAACCAGTGCTACCGTCCACGAAGGACCCGCAGTGAGNCSTCCNACACGCCAGACACCCGACCTGCCCCCTCGGAGAGCTCCAATGAGCCTATCCACGACAACTCGCATGCTGCCCACCTTCGAGACGCCTCCCGATCGCAGACGTATACATTCGCTTTGGAGGCATTTGAGAAGAACGGGATCCTCGATGCCGTGATTTCATCGATCGTCTCCCCGGTAGCGTACGGCGTCGATGGGGAGAATACCGAAGCTGATCATGATTATGAAGAGAAAGCTTTGAGGTACGTGCTCCACTTATCACTGTGGGTTCGACGAGTGCTGATGACACGATTTCCAGGGTGCTCCACACTTACAGTGTGACTTGCCATGGTCCTCTCAGCGCCTCGCAAAAAGAAACGTTGAAACGGTGGACCGAGTCTCAGAAGACGGGGTCAGGAGGCGCACAGCAACTAGCAGAGAGATGGAACCTCACTGGTACCGAGCTCGGCGAGTTCACCGCGAAATTGTGATCTTGTCTTGGCTGTATAGATTCCAGAGGGTGATTAATAGTAACACTTGCGGCTGCGTCATTCATATTCACAATATTGTACACGCAGTTTCTTCCGAGTCCAAAGGATATGAGAGAATGGTGAGAATTGATAATTTACGGTAGCGAGTGGATATATCCGAGGCTGCATTTAGACAATTCGGCTCTCAGGAGGACCGAGATAGCTCTCTGCGAGGCCACCGGCATCTGGAAGATCGCTCAGTCAGTCACGTATCACTGAGGGTGAAAAAGGTGGTAGCACGTACTGATGACAATCTTTTGCAAAACAACAGCAGTCTCAACCATCGAGATCTACGACAAATAGAATCAGTACCCATCCCGACTCGAAAACTAGTAAAACATACTTTGAGAGTATGAGCACCAGGAGTAACACCAGTGAACGTAACAGTCTGGGCATTAATGGAATTCGCCACCCAGCCATTTGCGGTTCCCCAACCGGGAGGGTCACCCCTGCGACTGGAAGCGGGGACAGGCTGAACACGAACAGGCGTTCCAGAGTCGAGTGCAACACCAAGAGCCAACGGCTTCTGGTCAGTAGCCGCGTTGAGTGAGGGCGAGAGGTAGAGCGTGGCAGTCAAGTTGCCCGATCCTCCGATAGTGTTGAAGTTGACAAAGTCGTACTCTCTGTTATCATGGTGAAAGGAGTCAGAATACGTCGACAAAGAAATGGTTGGTGGATCGCTTACACAGTGGGTCCAGCGCCAATCTCAAAGCTCTGGTCGTTGCGTGGAAGAGGTGTGATTGCAGAAAGGGTTCGGCCCAATCCTGGGAGCTCGGTCCAGGTGGTCCCATCGACAGCGTTGTTTCGAGAGGTGTGCGCTGCTTCAATCGAAATGACACCCTTGCTCTCCACGAAGCCTGGAAGGACCGTCAGTCAACCGCATGAACGAGAAACGTGCACGAGGCAGGCAAGCGTACGCACCCTTGAATCCAGAAGGCAAGACATTCTTGGTGGCCACAAAGTTGACATTGACAGCCAAAGGCTGGTAACCGGACGAAGTAGCAGTGAACGTGATCTTGGCAGGGTTCGCACCATCCTGCAGCTGACTCCAATCTGCAACGCTAACAAACACACGCTCCTCAACCTTGTTCCTAGGCGAAATGGAGCCCCGGGAAGTCGACAATCGGACCCAAGACGCGTTGGCGACAGCGGTGAACTGGAATGATGCAGGGCCTCCAGCTCCGATATCGATGTATCGGTTGTTGAAGTCGTCAAAGTTGTTGATGGTAAGGGTCCAGTCGGGGCAGTTGTATCCATCTCGGCAGTTGTGGCGGTTGTCTCCAGGCCTACGAAGGGGTGGATTTCAGTCTGATGCTGCAGTAGCCGGTAATTCAACCCACCAGGAACCGTAAGTCCCTTCAGGAACAACTCTGATAACGCCAGGCAAGGCTTGCTTACGAGCTTGAATTCGGGTAATCGGAGGCATGGAGTTCTGCATGGGCTGCTGCCAATAATCATATCCAACATCTATTGCACATGTCAGTCATGCCAGGAGAATCCACGAGAGTTAACTTACGGGTCTGGTCCATGATGCTACGGGCCGTATCGCTCAGCCGGATTGAAATGACATTAAACACCGAAGAGACTCACTGGTTCCATTTACCTGAAACAACGTTAGAAATAAGTCAAATGGTAAAAGTCAATCGTAGACGTACCGTTGAGCAAGCCATTATACTGCGTCTCAATATCATAATCAACGTCGAACAGACGCTCAACAGTGTCCGCGAGGCTGTTTGCACTCAACTAGAATGGAAACAGAAGATCAGCAGGACTGGACATCCCAGAAGCAACTGTACACCTACCCTGGCCTGTACAGCTCGCATGCTATTCAAGCCAGCGCTAACATACTGCACGATTCCGGTCAGCCAAAGCACTATCTCCATGACATGACGCTTCCTCGTACCATATGTGCAAGGTTGTTGCTAGCAAGGACGGGGTGGTGGACCAATTGGAAGTACGCGGGCTTGAAGTTCTGGGGAAGGGAATTATAGATTCTGGTCGAAGCATCCAGCAGCGTATTCCAACCCGCAAGAACGGTCTCAGCCCTATTGAAAGACGAAGGAAAGGAAGAGTCAATCCTCCAAAGCGCATTGCAAATCGTAGGATTCACTTACTCCCGATAGTTAATCAAGCTGTAAGTTGTACCATTCCACAACTCGGGCTTACGGCGAGAGTTGAAGCGGGTGAGGTTACCAACAATCTGGGTGATAGTTCCGGCAGTGGCAGCGGAGACGTCGAATTCACGCTGCGCCCATGCGTTAACGTATTGGTTTATGTTGTTGTGAGCCCATCGGGTCGAGTTCCAGCCATAGTTGAGGAAGAATTCGATTTCACGTTCGTAGGGCTTCAAGTCTCCAACGTTGACGATCCAGAGCTTGGTGGACGATCGAGCAATGGCGAGGGAAAGTTGCTCATGAACCTTTTCAAGCTGAGTGCTCTACAGAGGTCGTGAGTAATTAGTAGTTAGAAGACACAGGGGCGCCACATACGATGATCCACTTGTAGTTTCGTGGGTCTCCCACGTAGTCAAACTAAAGACAAATGAGCAAGAGTTTGTAGAGAAGGTAGAATGACAACATACGTGATAGTAAACACCCGCTCCTCCGGTCCTGTTACGCTGAGACGCGGGTGGGAAGCCCCGAATATTACCCCAGCTAAGAGCGGTCGACGTTTAGCAAACGCTCTTATTCCTCGGAGATCCTGAAGAAACTCACTTGTCATCGGACCAGAGAAGAGTAACATAATCGGGAACTTGAAGACCCTTGGTATAATAATCTTCGACTTCCTTGTCTACATATCAATGTGAGCCCGCAAAGATGAAGCAGATCTTTCGAAGAGACGTACAGAGAGTCCAGACTTGAGGGATTGTAGCAATGTCGACATCACTTCCATAGGCTTGCCTGAGAATTTCAGCTTGGTCGGCGATAACGCCTTCCAATAGTTGAATGTTGGTGTCTTCAGAAAGTGGTACTACAATTTGTGTTAGTTCGAGCATCGCAAAACACAATAAATGTAACTTACAGTCTCCGAAACCTCTCATTCCCAAGGTGTAAAGGGACTCGTAAGGACGAGCTCGTTGCGCTCCTTCAAGCCAGTACTGCTTGATAGCGTCCGAGTTGGTGGAATAATCCCACTTTCCTGCGGTGAATTCGTTGGGGGTAGAGCGCATCATCGGTTCTTGGTGACTAGAAGTATTCGGACCGTCAGCGGCTGCCACGGACTCTCGAGAAGAAACAAATCACATACCTCGTGCCCATAACGACACCATAGAAATCGGCCAAAGGCTGGTTCAGAGGATCATCGACGGCGAACTTGCTAAAGTGACAGTGAGAATGTGCTCCCTTTATGACAGAGCAGGTAGACTTACCCCGACCACATGGCAGGCCAGAGATAGTTGCCACGAAGTCGAAGGATCAGTTCAAACCTGATAATCGTCAGTCTTGTATCCTCCACGCTGCTAATGAGGGAAAGGCGCACACTTTGCCATAGAAAAGGTGGTTGAAAGGAGCGCCGGTTCCATTCGTGAACTTCTCCTGAGCCCAGCTCTGCAGGGCGGGCTGCTCATCGTTCAAGAAGATACCACGATACTTGACAGTAGGCGACCCATGAGAGCAACCGGAAGCCGAAACGAAGAGTTGAGATTGTTTGGTGGTTGGAACGTCTGCCCACCAATACCAAGGGGAAACACCTATAAACCACTGTCAGCTTGGTGAAACAGACGCCATACGAAGGCAAGACTCACCGAATTGTTCAGAATGATCATACAGAGCGTAAATGGTACCCCGTTTGTCAGCGCCGATGATGACATAGGCACTCGAGACGCCAGGAAGAGGGTTTTCAACGCGTCGACTCAAAAAAGCCTCCCACTGCCCTTGGATTGACGACACGTCCAATCCCGTGGTGTTCACGATTTGATCGATGAGGGGCGACTTTCCAAGGGTTCCAATGATGATAGGCGCCTGTGAGCCGGAAGCCTGGATGTCGGAAGTGGTGACATTGCGGAAACTAGGTTTGACTCCCGTAACGCGTTCAATGTCGGCAACGAAGTCAGCAGCGGCAAGCTGCACACCCGGCCAATCTTCTTGAGAGATGAGAACCGGTGCTGCCCTTCGCCCAGACACTACGGAGAAAGTAGACGACGAAGATTGGAAGGAGACACACGTCTCTTGCCCAATGCCGACAGCATGCTGGACGAGAAGGGATAATGCGGTAGTGCTGAGCAGGAGAAGACGGCGCGCCATAGTGACAGACGCAAGCGCTTTGGGTGCCCAGAGAATAAACCGTCACGAATATCCTTCGCATATGTACCCATCCTGTATCGTCCGATGCCCGTGAAAATCAGAGATTTTGCGGAGTAAGTTGCTTGGAACGATCGTCACGCGCCTCAGTCTTGCCGTACTAGACTGGAGTATCTTCGGAAAGATAGCCAGACCAAGGGAAGATTTTGGAAAGACGGTGCGTTTACTGCTGGGTCGCCATGCGGTTCGCGAATTGCCTCGTAAGGGAGATAGCGAGCCTGTTGGAGTGAGAGAATCCTCGACAACAGTCGACAAGACGGAGATTTCACCCAAGTTACGCCGCGATCGTCAAAGAACGCGTCCCCCCTTCTCATAATCAATTTCCACCTTTGAGAATAGCTTCCCTGTCGACTGTTCAAGTTCGACGCTCTAACGACACTAACGGTGGGAAAACCCTTCAGAGTCGATACATAGTGAGAGCCGTTGCATAGGCCGAGAAGAAGAGCAGTTAGCATCGTGGGCCAAGAAAGTGGCTGGTTCGGCGTACCATGACGGGGTCCGCATAGGCTGTGGTACACCACCAGTACACCGCTGTATGCACCTGGGGAAATGCACGGGCCGGCTGATGAAGCTTTGATCTTCTTCAACATTTAGGCGTTGCGCTAGGCGCCCGAACAGATCCGGTAGCCTATTTCCCCACAGCCCCTCAACATGGAATGATTTAGGAGGCCTAAAACTTTGGCAGGATGGTGGTGCGCACAGTAAGGTCAAGTACAGCCGGAAAACCAACATGTTTTCGGCGGTAGGACAGGGGTTGAGCCGACCGACGTGATTGTACCATGGCTCTTTCGGGCTGGTCGGTCTACTCAAGGGGCGGCATTCCCTACAAATCTCTACCAGCGTTCTTGCTATTTATCCCGCTCATTGCCACAATCTAATAAACTAACTTGTGGGTAGTGGGCCGATGAACAAAAAGAGGGAAAACTCTCACCGTCACTGGATCTCGACAGCATCGAACTCTTGGCACCAGAACCTGCAGGGTACAAGTACTTGTGGGTAGTGGGCCGTCGCTGCGGACGGCAGGTTCCGAGGCCTAGGTCTCGGTGAGTTGCTGGTGAGATCTATTCAATGGAGGACAGAGCTGGCCAGGGTAACCAATGTAAACCTGCCGTTACGAAAGAAAGAGGCAGACGGTGATACAAGCGTGTTGTAAAGAGTACAAAGACCATGGAAATGTTTATGATCAAAAACAGTAAGAAACTCTCACTGTCACTGGGTTGCAATAGCGTCAAAGTCTTGGCAGCAGACCCTGCAGGGTACAAGTACCCGAGGCTTATAGGCCTTGGAATAAAACCAGCATCTGTAAGCTCCAAGGTAAAAAGAGAATGAATTGATATGCAAGACAAAAAGCCAACCTCAGGCTGACCCTCTGAGCCTGGGGTAGTTTCAGGGTGCTCATGGTGTTCAATTCCTTTTGGCGAGCTAGAGCCGCCATCCGATATTGATGCTGACTCGGAGTCTGATAGCAAAGCCCTGCCACTAAAGCACACTCGGTCGTCTGAATCCAGCAAGCCGAAGAAATCCAAGGGTTCTCCAGCATCCGATCCTGAGTCTTATGACAAGGCCCCACCACCAAAGAAGTCCAAGAAGCCGAAGAAACTATAAGAGCTTGACGTGGCTGCCCTGGTTTCAAGCGCTGGCGCTCATATNCCCCTCCCCTTTCTTCGATTTTCCCTATTTCTTCCTCTATCAACGACAACTATCTACCTACACCACTGTCTACTATCCTACTGTCCTTACTAGGTATACCAGCCAGTATCATTGCATGTACTTATAGGAATGAATACAACCGGTCCTGTTACACAATCCTATTCCAATGCCCAGTTTGACCACCTTTCAGACGCAGAATAACTGTTATCCTGGACTGGTAAAACCACTGCTATGAAACGGTGAATCCTTTCAATTGAAACGGATTTCCTGGAGTCATTAATCCGTTTAAATGGGTAAAAAATGCGTTTATTAGCCCTGGAAATACAAAGATGGAATATCCATGCCTGGGTCCAGAATCTGTGTGGTATACATGGGAGACCTGTGTTGTCAAAATGGGAAAATCCGTGCACAAGAACGGGGTGTGAGGTTCATAGTGTGAGTGGCACTGCACTTGCTGGTGCCCACTTCTTTGACAGGCTTGCACTCATGCCCAGGGCTTTGTATGGACTTGCAGAGCTACTTGCATGCAGAGACAATTTAGGAGGCACTTTTGACCAAGTTATAGATTCAGAATGATTTGCTTGAGCTTGTTCCAAAGCTTGTATTTGTTTAGTCTTTGTTGACTTATGTGTGTCCAGCTTGGCACAACCAAAGTGCCCCCATGTTCCGCATCTTTCATCACAGGAAGCCCAGAATTCTGGGCAGTCAGCATTGAGAAAGCACATAGAGTGTTTCTGATTATTTTTGCAAGTACTTCCAATCAAGTAAAGCATAGCTCCTGAGGCTGCTCTCTGAAGGTCATGGGCTTGAGAGGAGCCAAACATCTCTATTTGACAAACATTTTGCTCATATACAGACAAACCATGCAGTTTTCCTTACTTTTGCAAAGAGGGCAGACAGACTATACATGTGAGTGTCTATTCAATGTTCTAAAAGACACAAACTTGTTTAGTCTGACTACTGAAGACTAGTATTTGTTGGGAAGCATGGTAGTTGCTGTTTGGTAAGTATTTGGTAGAACCTTGTATCAAATGCACTATATTTTTGTATCCCTATACTATAGACCAAAAACCTGTATATGAACATTAGAGCCCTGATTTCAATCCACTTGATATTCTATTACAATGAAGCCTCCTCTTTGGATTGTTTTGTAGCTGCAGTGCTCATGCACAGAGTACACTATTCCAAGGCTTCTAAGGAGTCAGGTAACATACCCTGGAGCCAAAAAGTGCCAAGCCTTGCATGAATGAAAGTCAGATGCACATCTGATGGCTCTCCGTCCCCATTCCTGAATACACACAAGCATGCTGAGACCGAAGTCAAGCNAAAAAAGGCCAAGTAAAAGTCAAGGGTTTATAAATGCAAGGAGAAAGTGGCACAAAGGCCTTGGAATTGCCACACAAAGCAATGGCCACTAACACCAGGTATAACACAACAACAGTATTGAATTCAAACAAAAAGTGATTACATAGAAACTGCTGCACATGGCAACAGGACACCTAAATGATTAGCAGATGCAGTACATACAAAAAGAACAAGGCAATGGAATATTCCACNAAAAGAATCACAAACAGAGAGTGAACAAGAGAGCAATCATGTGGTAAGTGTAAGTCTGTTGACATAGAGATTTAAGTTGAAATCTAAGGACAGTAAATTGCAAGACAAAATTGTGATGATCATGGGCAAACTTACATCAGCTATAGGCCAAGGCAGAGATGCTTGATGACCACAAGAAGATTCCTGGCATCTTGAGGAATTGAATAAGACAAAACAAGGAAGAAATTTGAGTACTTACTTGAGCCAGTCAGCACCATGATACACTGCATTTGTGAGTTCAACTTTTGTGGTCTGGATCTGTCCAATGATATAGCAAATGCCACTCTGATAGAGGCCATCACGGCAATAGGGTGGAACCCAAAGTAGAAGGTTGCCAGATGAGTTCTGCATCCAACCATCATCATCTAGTGTAAAAGCTTGAATGGGATAGTCATGTAGAAACAGAAGGCCTGTGTAAAATGGAAGTGAATCATAAATTGAAATGAGAGAAAATGAAGGATGCTGCACCTTGAGATGCCAATTGAGCATGGTAAACCTTCTGTATTTGGAAGGTCTTGTCATCTGAGCCTGAGACAATGTACTTTCCATCAGGAGAGAAGGCAACAGATCTGACAGAGTTGGTATGCCCTTTAATTGGGTCCAAGGCTGGCTGTCCTRTTTGAGCATCCCAYAGCCTGATGGTGTTGTCATCTGAGCCTGAGACAATGTACTTGCTGTCAGGAGAGAAGGCAACAGATGTGACCCATCTGGTATGCCCTTGTATTGGCCCCAAGGCTGGCTGTCCTGTTTGAGCATTCCATAGTTGAATGATCCCATTCTGTAAGCCTGAGACCATATATTTGCCATCTGGAGAAAATGTCACAGATTCTGGCTCCTCCTGGGTAGGTATCCTCAAGATCTCCTGTTGTCTATGAGCCAATTTATGGTGGACAACAGGGATTGAATGAAATCCTAGCAGTGGTAGCACTGGCTGTTTTGTTGCAGCATAGAATGATAGTGCTGACAGATATAAATGAGGGGCACTGTGGCTGATTGCTGGATAAAAATTATGCACAAAATCTCCAATCTTGTCCAACAATGAGCCCAGCTCAGTTGAGATCACTCTCTATATAATCCATTAATTCTAATGCCATGATTCTGTTGATTATCTACTTACCTTGGATATTTTCCAGAATGTATTGTAGGCATATTTGACATTCTTCAATACACTTAGTGCCTCCAGCCAATGCAAGACCTTCTCTGTCTTCACAAATTCTAGCATTCTTTGCTCAAAAGCCTCAGTGACTCCTGCATAGAGAACATGATNCCCCCCATGCTGTGCATGCATAAGCCAGTTCAGATGCAAGTTTCAAGGGCTCAGGTTGGTTGTCATTGCTCTGATATGAGGTTTTTGCTCCTGATATCCCAAAGTGTAGCATAGAGTCCATGACATCAAAGCACAGTTCAGCTGTGGTGGAATGTGCAGCAGTTCTATCAATTGCCCATTCTTCACCAGAATGCTTTTCCAATGTCAGGTAGTCAACAAAGGATGCATGAAAAATTGAGATCAGAGCATCATCACAGCCTTCATCTGGAATTTGCACAACAGAATGAAGAGACTTGAAAGCTTCTCGGATCTCCAAGGTATCTGTCCTGAGCAACTTGGCATAGTCATTCACTGAAACAGGCCTTTGGGCTGTCACAAGCAGTGATAGACAGGAGTGTATCATATTTGCCTCCTCTGGCTCCACAGCTGTGAATGCTTCAGCTAGGATTGTGCTGTACAGGGTTTCAATGCCAGAAAGCTGGACATTTGCAGAGTGTTTGCCCAGTTCCCAAAACCGCTTCAAGCTGTTCCCATTGTAGGTTGCAATATATGCCACCATAGTGGCTGCAATGATAAACAGTGTTCCAGAGACATCAGCAATGACTTGAACCTCTGGAGGTGGCCAGTTTGACTTTGCCTGATAGTAGTTATACACCCTTGGGATGCATTTGAACCGATCATTCAGGTAGAGCAGTATGTCAGCTTTGACAATGCTAGCTTCAATGTCATGCAGGCGAAGCCTCCCATGTTGGGTGGATGCATCAAAGGACTCCCTCAGAGCAACCTCAGGACGGCTAGTAAGAAAGAACTTGAGAGGGATGGCTGGTTTCTGCGACAAGATCGCCTCGATGAAGAGCTTGACAGCCTCTTTATTCTCGCACTCATCGAGAGCGTCCACGCCAAGCACAAGGAGTTCATCAGCCGCAAAGGCCTCCTTGACAGGCTGGAGAATCAGTTTTGCATACTGGACCTTCAAATCCATTTTTAATGGAGTTCTGCATGCCCCATCGGACTCGAGGACCTTTTCGAGGGCGTCGCCAAATTTAGGTCGTGATTCTGCCAGAATCCTTGCGAGGGTGGGGATGATGAGGTACACATCCTTCTGGTTGAGCTCGCTGAGCGTGCAGAAGAAGCTTGCACCCAGAAGTCCCCGGTCGTTGAGCTGGGAGCAAAAGGTCTTTGACACGGCTGTCTTCCCTGTCCCCGCAAGCCCACTAAGCCAGAATAGATGAGGGGAGCGAGGGTCCTGTGCCCATACCAGCAACATGGCCAGCAGGGATATCCTGGACCCCGGTGTGCACCCAGAGCCTCGTAGTGGGTTGCTAAACTCTGCCCCTTCCACTCCACCTAGTTTTTCGAACGTGTCTGATTTGGTGGGCTGAGCGGCGTGATCAATGAGAATCAAGTAATGTGAACTTACTCGATCTCTTCAGCAACCGGACGGCCTCTTCGATATTGCGTACGGCCCCAGTATGACCCTCGATTACTATTGATGCCCTTGAGAAAGGAAAACGGACAGGCAGAGAATCACGTACTTTCGATTCGTTCCTTCAACCAGTCAACCCCGGAAACAATCTGAAGAGTCTGGTTCATATTCTCGACGGTCACGTCAAACTAGACGGTTGTGAGCCACCTTCATGAGTATGAACCTGAACAGGCTCACCATTGCTATCTCGATGGCAAACCTGATCTCCTGCGTAAGCTTCAACACCTCTTGCTTATCCTGGTCCGTGAGGATGGCTCGGTCGACGACGGATCTGTTCGGATTAACCTTGTCTTGAAGTATTTTCTTCTTCTCCTCCAGAGTACTGGTCATTCCAGCATGCACTTAGTACGTCGACACTAGAAATGATCAAGCTGCTCTCACCGTGACAATCCACTGAAGCGATCTTGGACCCCTTGCTGAACATCGGGGGGGCTCTCGGCTATAATTCGCGACAATGCCTCCACCCTCTTGAGAAGCGCGTCGAATTCCTTATGATTCTCCCCGTATGCCTACTCATAGATTGGTAAGGAGGATCGTATCGCGTAGAGAAAGACTCACATCAATTGCATTACAAATGGCCAATAGCCCTGCAGCGGTACTCTTCAATGGGGGAAAAACATCCGATACATCGACGATCCTCCGGAGGGTGATCTTGACGCCTTCGTAGATCTTGCTGCCAAGCCCCGTTGGCTGGTCTTCGACATGAGGAGGATACTCCTGAGGCTCGTTGGCCCCGTGAGGCGTCGCCGAGGGTTTGTTCGATTGAATTGGAAGATTGGAGGGATCACCCTCACCGGTCGCTGTACCGAGGGCCTGGCTTGGATGATCGACATGAGTAGTGGTTGTCTGCAGCTCTCCCTCTCTTCCGGAGCTCGCCAAGCGCCCGCTCGGAGAGGATGGGTTGGAGACCCGCGATGCACCGTCACGATCGGAGGCGGAAGCGGAGGGTGCGAACGTATTCTCCTCGTTCTGTGCTAGGAGGAAGGGTATAGCTTCTGACGAAGTAGATTGGGTCGCCTGCCTGGAATGATCTTGTGAGAGCTGGCTACCGATAGTTTTGGCGATGTTGTCCTGATGGCTTTGAATTTCGCTGTGGCTAGTGTCCTCGGTCGGTGGATTGGGTGTAGGAACATCGTGGCTGGCTTTAGAGCTGGTGCCTGTATCTCCTGCAACGTTAGGATGGGAGGTGAGGCGAGAACGAGAGGGAGAAGGAGTGCGAGAATCGAAGCGCTCTTGGAAGAATTTCACGGGGTGTTTGAAGAACTCCTTGGCTTCATCCCGGCGACGAGGCCTTCTNGGGGGGATCCATGTCCAGTTATCCAGTAATACGAAGTAAAGTCAGAGGGGATTGTGTACGAGGCTGGTGGAAGTAGTGGTCGAAGCAGCAACACACGCCCCGCTCGAGGTCGTTTTGGGAAGGCCCACACGTGCCGATGCGCTCAGGTGAAACGAGTCCAGCACTGCCTTGGGCCATACTATACGAGTGGCAATATCTAGACAAGGCGAACAACTAAGTGTGTCCTCTCAGTCATCAACAATCGCGATGCAATCTAAATCCAATATTGGTAGATGAAAACAGGCTGCCCAATTAAACCGCATGCTACGACCCCTTCTTGTCGGCGAACTCGCCACTCCGAGTCCTGCTGCACATCCTTTGGGAGGTGCACGCTCTCCGTGTTAAATGTAGTAAACAAAGGGAAGGTTAAGTCTACGTCCCAGGTTCTCAACAAGCTAAGAACGGAAAACCTATGCACGAAGAGAAATAAGCTGCGGGAAACCAAGCAAAGTAAGGAGTCCAATAAACAATCCTCAAGGTAACCCGGTCGTCGTCATCAAGAGAATAAAAAGACAAAGATATAAACCATAGACAAAGGGAAGGATGCGAAAAAAACGCGATAACAACATTGAGGGGCGCAGAGAAGTATTGAGAGGTGGAAAGAATTACGAGAGACTCCCGGGAGTAAGAGCAGCACGATGCGAGTCGGTTGGTGGTGAGGGAAGGACACCCACGCTTCCGAGTATATCCTCTTCGACCAAAAGCCACAGGCCGAGCACCCGGAGGAGTGGGGTACACCCTACGAAGCTTCAAGACGCTTCCTGGTGGCCTCCCAAGCCACTCGCCTTCATCGCCCATCTGCTCCCTCCCGAATTCAATTGATCCGGACCACGTTCCTCCCAAGGAACGACACCCGCACTAATGAAGCCGATCGCAAGCGCCTCCATACACCACCATCAACCACACTCCTGGGCAACGCGGGTAACATTGTAGCAAAAACCATCGGATCGGACCCTGTTCTTACGGTGGCTGAGATCGGCTTATCGACAGGTACTACCGGTGCACTCGACTCGGTGGTGGGAGGTGGTGAAGCGTGGTGAGGTGCCTTGCAGGAGGCCGTTTGAGCTGCTCATGAAGACTAGGGGTCGTCCCCTGCACATCTTCGAGGTAAATGTCTAAGTCGCCCGGTTTTGCTGGGACTGGAAGGAAGGGAAGGCGAAGTTAGCGGAGTGCGGTTGACGGATGTAAGAGGAGATGGGTGTGTATAAAAAAGAGAGAGGGTCGAAGGGACGAAAGAGCGAAAAGGCGAGCGTACGAAAGGGCGCACGACCAATCGGCCGGACGAACGAATATGAAAGAAGGGAGAACAAGGATTGAAAGAAACCGAGCAAAGGAAATCAGGTGTACATACCATTCTTTGCTACAAGAAACAACCCATCGTTACCGACTCTACCAGCAGCCCTGTCGTCTACGGCATGGCGTTCGCTTGGTCATTCACCCGCTATGCGCCTAGTGTTGGCTGGATAACGATGGAGCGGGCTTGGCTAGTCCTTCATAGATCGTTTGAACTTTGTGGCGTTTTCTCGTGGCAATTGGTCGTGGATCGAGCTCAGTTGAGGACGGTCAGACATATCCAGATGGCGAGGTCAATGTTGATGTTGTGCGACCCGAAGCGTGGCAGTACGGTTGAAATCGCCGTGGCGGTAGGCAGGCGCGTGGCAGTCGCAGTCGTAATCGCGAGCATAGGTGGGGTCGAGGGTGGTTCAGCAGACATCCCACAAGTCAAGCTACAAAGCACGCTGTCAACTGGTTGGAGGCCCGGGAGAAAAGAAGGAAGTCTTTGCGGAACGACGAGCCAGATCCTTCTCAGCTCGGTTCAACGACACGCTGCTCCAAGGCGACCGGTGATCTGCTTGTCATCGTCCAGCAATGTAAATGCTTTCAGTCGAGCCGCACGGTAGGATGGTAGGAGATGAAAAGAGTCGGTGGCGGTGCTGATTTCCGGCCGTTCTTGTTATTGTTCCCACCGACTCTTTAGACCTGGACGTATGAGTGATTCCAAAGAGTCGAACACGCTCCTTGTATGCGACGCGTCTCGCGGCGTGTCCATCGGAGCGCTTGCCTCGAGACTCGAGTTCCCTCCTAGCACTCAATATACCCGCCCAGGATCACCCAAAAGATACCCAATGGCAATAGCCACCCAGGAACGCCAGGAAACGCCCAGCGAGCGCCAGGTGGCGCCCAGTGGAGTTTCCTGGGAACGCGCCTCACAGTGAAACCCGAGGTCTCTCTCGTTTTACAGCTTTGCAGAGCACTTGGTCTCGTGCAAGAAGTACTGCATGGACATTCTGACTGCGATCAAATTCCAATATTCTGGTTGGAGTGAAGGATTTTGAACGGCCAGCATCGGTGCGTGCGTTCATTCGATGCTGAATTCGGACGTCGAGTGCATATCCTAACGCGTAAACTGACGAATTTTCTATTTAGCGTATCGCTACCATGTTGATCTTATAAAGTTCAACTGTTACGGAGCGAGGGAGCTCGCAAAGTTGAGCGCAATCATAATGATGCTGGAGAGGGTATCATGGGCTCGGCTTGAAATATATAACGTCCGGGAAAACAGCCCCGAGAAGCATCAACAGCGCGCCCTTTCCTTCCAGCCGGTCCCGTATAAAGGAGGAGCGCGTTTTCATTCTTCTCCAAAGTACAAAATTCAACTGTCCAACACCGGGTCGCCGAACGATGCGCCCTTTTCGCAAGTTCTGCCTCAACAACGCTATTGCCGTGCTTCTTGGCGCCTCCCAGCTGGTTTCTGGTGCCGACGTCAATTGGGAACCCTACCTCGAAGGCTACAAAAACAGCCTTCACAACTTTGGGATTTTCGATGGCCGTCGTACCACAAAGCCTGCACCAGAGTTACGCAAAAGCCGGCCAGTGGCCGATGTCAATGGAAACACGATTCCGGACTACGATGTCTTGTACGAATTCGACCAGCTGATCGACCACAATAACGCGAGCCGGGGAACGTTCAGGATGAGGTACTATCACACTTGGGAGTACTACAGAGAAGGTGAGTGTTGTATTTCGGTCTTGGTCTTCATTCCGAATACGAACTTGGGTTTTCTCTAGGCGGTCCGATCATTTTGTACGTGCTTGGGGAGCAGGGAATTGACGTGAATCGTATGGAGCTCTTGCACCCAGGAATGATCTTTCGACTCACCATGTTCCGTGGGCAGGTGGGGAACGGTCCCTGACGAACGTCACTACCCCGGGTGCCATCGCCCAGGCCACAAACGGCGCCGTTGTCGTGGTCGAGCATCGCTTCTACGGAAAATCAAAGCCCTTCCCAGATTTGTCCGCGGATAGTCTCAGGTTTCACACTATCTCGCAGGCTCTCCAAGATTTCGTCTATTTCGCGCGGAATGTCAGGCTGGCAATGCCTGGAGGTGACGGCGAAGGGATTCGGCCTCATAGATCTCCGTGGATATTTATTGGAGGGAGCTATTCTGGAGCGCTTGCGGCGTTCATAATGGAACAGTACGCTCATTCTACTCTTATGCACCCTTTTCCCCAACCGTACTGACACCTCCGTAGACATCCAGGTGTATTTTGGGCAGCGTACGCTTCGTCTGCTGCGGTGCAACCGAAAATGTGAGTGCAGGTCGTCGGTTCCTGGACTACTGAAGGCTCAGCCGCTTGCCGTACCTTTTTTAGTGATTTCTGGCAATATTGGAGCCCTATCGAACAACATATGCCAGCCAATTGTACGGCGGACGTCAAGGCGGTTGTATCCCTGATTGATGGGGTACTCGATTCTGGCAACCAAACTCGTATGACAGAGATTAAGACACAGTTTGGTCTGGGTTCGCTCAATACTATTGATTTTGTCAACACCAGTACGTCCTTATTCTTCTCATTTCTTGAAGGATGGCTTGTATCTGATTCCAATGTTCGATCACAGTTAATATCCCTTTCAGAACGTGGCAAACCCTCCAGCCCGCTAGCGCAAGGAACTCGCTAATTTACCCTTTTTGCGACGCATTGGAGACTCAAGGGGGTCAAGTCGCTGGCGCTGAGGGGTGGGGTGCACAAATCGCCTTGCCCAAGTACGCCGACCTTTTCAGGAGTGTCATCACCTCTCGTACGTGCTGACTACCTCGTCACCGATTAAATTAATTGCTGAGTGACCTCCGTATTATTTTGTCCAGTATGCGGTAATACGACTACCGAAGCTCTTCAGTGCGTTCTTTACCCCTGATTCGCTACATTGGCAACCTCTATAAATGCTCACAACTTTCCTTTTCTTCTCTTCTATGTAGAGCCTGCAACTCGTTTGTCACTATCGGGTTTAATGCTTCAAGGTATGTATCAACAGACGTCGATAGCGATTTGCGACCGTGGATGTGGACATTGTATGTAAACTGCTTTAGTCGCCTTTCCCTCCTCATTCCTTAAGCCGTCTTTCATCATTTACAGATGCAACGAAGCCGGCTGGTTCCAACCCGGACCTCCGAATGGAGGCGGAATCGTCTCAAAGTACTTTGACGTCCAAGCATGGGCTGTAAGTCACAAACAGCTTTCCTCTCCCGGTGCTCTCACTCACGGTTGAACTGCGCTTCAGACCTTCTGCTCCGAAGCCTTTCCCGGGACCTTCACCAACTCTCTGACCGAATTCCAGGCTCGCGTCGACACAACTTTGCAGCAGTATAAAGGCTGGAACACCATGGCGGACAGGGTATTCGTGGTGAACGGTCGCCGTACGTCGCGTTTCCCTGCTCGATCCATCCCACCTCGCTAAAACTAACCTCGTCTTTAGGCGATCCCTGGTTGGAGGTAACCCTCTCTGCTACCGAAGCAAATGCGTCAAGCACCGACCTCCGACCTATATATCTCACAAATGGGTTTCATGGCTCGGATATGTCACATGCGAACGCTGTTGTGGAACCGAGCATTGGAGAGGTGTGGAATCAGGCTCTGACAACCTTCCCTCGATGGGTTTCCGAATTCGAGAGGCAGGGGTCGTCGGCGAGTAAAGCCAGGTCGAAACCGTTCCGATTGGCTGTGGTAGTGGCTGGTGCTACTCTTTCAATGCTGGCTGTCCTCTAAATCTAATTGTGTTCGTTGAAAGCCTGATGCTTCAGTTTGTTTTACAGCTAACAATACCGCTGTTAATGCATATATCAAACTTATAGAACAAACTTATAAAACAGCAAAATTTCAGCGGCAACTAAAATTCGCAGTCCTGGCCCAATTCATTCAGGTGTTGCCCAATTCTCTCAGGCGCCGCCCAATTCGCTGCAATTTTTGCCCGAGCTCTTTCGTTTGCGGCCAGCAATGGTAAGCTGTGGTCGTTCTTTTGGCCAGCTCCGAATATTGTGATGGAATCCAGAAGAGATTCTACACTGGCGGGAAGTCTCGCGAACTCCATGAATTCCAGCCAGAAATTACAGTAGTCGCGTTCAACTTGGATTCACAGGTTTGACGGTGATTCCAAAATATGGCCGTACATCTTGGTCCAGATAACCAGTTGCTTTCACTCTCAAGGAATGCAAAGACCAAAAAGTTCGGATACGGGGAATCGAACCCCGAGCTGCCGCGTGAGAGGCGGCAATGTTAGCCGTTACACCATATCCGATGTTCCTGGTCTTCCTTTCGGACCATTCCACCACAGTCTGGTTATCTGGGCGGCCACCTTGCACCTTTCGACATGAAGTGAATCCTAAGACATTGAACTGCTCTCACCCTCAAAGTTCTTCTCCTGGGACCGGACGCCTATCCCATAGATAGAGGTACGTTCTGGAACTTTCTGCCACTCGTCATACGTCTAGGCTCTGGGCATTACGCGTACACACCGACCACATGGAGGCGTTCATCCAGAAAATGGCTCTTGCTTGGCTCTGACGGGGCTGACTGATCCGATATCGAATCTTTGACTGATCCACGGCGCTGATTGGCTACGCACATTTGCCTCACCCTCACAGCCACCATGAGGCATTTTTTGGATGAGTGCTATGACGCCACGCGCGTTACTTTGGGGTACGGAATCGAGCACTGTAAACATGGGACAACCATGCCCCGCTGGGTATTTAATGGGTCGTGTTTTTGCCTTCACTCTCCATTATCAACATCGTTTCGAGTTTACTCCCACCCAAATCTTCATCCCTCAAACCACTTCTAGCTCAAGCCACTGATCGTCATGGTATGTTGACTGTGATCCTTGACTATACTACCATCGATTGACGCTTCGTGAACGATCCTAGGTCTGCCAAATTGCTTCCACCCCCGTCTCCTTCGCCTGCAACAGCGAGTCCTGCTCTTGCAGCTCCTGCAGTTGCTGCACTAGGTCCGTTCACCCTCATACCGACCGTCCATCGGTGCTTACGACGCTCTCTTTGCTTTCACTCGTAGCTGCACTTGCTCCGGACAGCCCACCAATGCCAACAATGGCTGCGGGTCGAACGCTTGCACTTGCACCAAGTACGTACAAACGATGCATCTTGTTCGCGAAGGGATCTAGGAAACTGACTCATCCTTCGCATCATAGCTGCTCCTGCAAGGCAGGCGAATGCAAGTGCTAAAATGTTCGCACCCATGCANCCCCCCGCTTTCCTGAACCAAGTTCTCCTTGATTTGGAATTGTCTTCCTCTATTTGACCGTTAGCGGACGTCGAATTCCGATTCATATTCTTGTATCCTGCTTTGTACAGTAATTTTCGTATGCAACAAGCTGTATTCTATGTGGCCTCTTCACATTCGTTCCAGTCGATCTTCAAGTGTGAAATGTACGTATCTTACTAGCTCCTCATGACGAGAAAGATATATAAAGATTCGAGTTAATGCTTGTCCCAATTGTAAGCATCAGAGTCCATCATCCAATCTTAACTCAACTCTGTGAAACCTCATCCGCGTTACTGATATTATGTCGGCCTCGTAACATATAGGCAACAGGATTCAGGGTGGTCTACTGACTCATTCGGCAAGGAGGCGCCAAACCAGAGTTAGTCTGAATCAGAACTTGAAGCCTCTATGTCAGAACTCAACGCCTTAATTTGAGTATCCAACTCCTCTCGATCACGCTCCAACTTTTCGAGAAACTTGATGATAATCGCAGCAACCTCAGGCTTTCGGGCCTAGCAATCAAAACCATGTCAGTTGTCACCTCGGAACAAAGGGAGATCGCTCACTGCCAAGTCGTCCACAGAATGACGAAGGGACTGAATCCAATGCTCCCAATTGCTGCCGCGACGAAGCCACCCTTTGGGATACAGCACGGCCAGCGATAGCAACTTTTGGAGTTTCGTCCATCCATCGTGACGGGTGAATTCAGCAATTTCATCATCGAGAGAGTAGGCGTTGCGCAAGAAAAATGGCATGTCTTCAGTGGCTTCCTTCAGGGAATACATATGTTTTTCTGGGAGGGGAAGTTCCTCCCATCGGCCCGGTACTGAAGTAAGAAGATTATAAGTCGGGTCAGTGCCAATGCCAACACCGGGATAAACCTGCGATACGCACGAGAGTCAAAGTCCAGCGGACACTCGATGATGTGTTGCAAACAGCACTTTGCGAGGTGCGTGCAAACATCAGGTTCTGATACAAACAATTCCATGGCACGACTTTCTTGATTCAGAAAGTCAGAGAAAGATTTGTGGTACAGACGTAGCTTTGAGCCACGAAAGTTGCCCTTCTTCTCGAGGGTTACAAGAGAACGGAGGTCAGAGAACAGAATATCTTGTGCGCTAGTTTCTAGGCCAAGCAGCGCAGAAAGGACATCCGCTGGAAATAGACAATACATGGGCTCAGGCAGTACATGGAACCCTGCAATATTCATGTGGTGTGCCTTGATAAGAAGAAGAAAATTGCGTCCGTGGTGGGTGTCAACAGCTTCGTACGCCTTCTTCGCACTCGACAGAATGCTGGCATAAAGCCTATCCAACGCTTCGAAAGGACGCACCACCTGCCCCTCGTGGGGTATCCACGTGAGCACAATCTTCAGCCTCTCCGCGGGGGAACTTCGACGCTCAGATATGTACTTGTACACTATGGCAACATAAACGAACTGCCCCGACGCAGCTTGGACAAGAGTGTCGATGGCATCTTTGCTGAACCATTGGGGATCACCGATCTGTAGACCGATATCTTCGAACCTCCTCTGCAGATATCGACGCATATCTCCAGAGGCGTCGTACTTGTCGCTGAGTTCTATGTGGTACGCCACCTGCCATAGATAGCCACCAGGTTTGAGCGCAGTACGGATGGCCCATTCTGGTCTGCTGGCGATGAAAATGCGAAAGGGGAGATTGTTGCCGACAATGCAGTGCCTAATGGCGGCCAATAACTCTGCTTGTCGATCTTCGGCCTGACGTCGATCATCGGCGTCGGCGGGTGTAGGCTGTAAAGTGGTGCAGTATTTGCCGACACACTCATCGAGGCCATCGATGAGAATGACATACGGAAAGGTGTTGGTGTCGAGTCCCTGAGTCCTTCGGAGGCTCTCGAAGGGACGAACAATGAGGACGTCCATCTGGGATTGCAGTGATAGGGAGAAGATATTGGGGTCGTGCTTCACGGCAGCAGAAACAGAGTTTCGGAAGCCGTGGTGTTTCAATCCTATCTGGTAGGCGATGGTAGGGACAATGAAAGCGACTGTGTTTCGAGTGGGGTCTGTAGAAGAACAGAACAACGCCGCAGAAAGAATGCCTGACTTCTTGCAACGTTCGGCGATAGTTTGCTGCAGGGCGGATTTTCCAGCACCTGCAGCGCCCGTCATGCAGAGCAAGGGTTGAGGAGCATCGCGATTTTGGATCCAGCCCATAATCTCGTCGGTAACTTCAACGCGACGGGTGTTCTTCATCGCATTTCGGGGCGTCGTATCGCGCACTCGAGTCGTGTAGGGCGTTGGGTGCAATATTCTTCAACAGGAGTTCCCAGCCTGGGGATCTCAGCGTTCGATGACCATTTTCTCAGTGGAATGGAATGAACTAGACATACCACCATTCAACGTATCGCCAACGCCTCCACCGGAATGCACAGTAATATGGGAAGCTTCGAAATACTGTATATCGCCCGTGTTCACACCGCTGGCGCCCGGGAAGAACGACGTCGTGCGGCCGAAAAAATTGAATTTTTTACGGGCCTTTGGTGCTGCCCGTTTGTCATCAGGACGGAGCGTTGGGAGTGTTTGAGGTGGTCGAAGGAGATCTTGATTTCCAGCCATCGGGGATGTCGCATTGTGCGGGGAATGTACTTCAGTATCACTTTGAGATTGACGGATTGAGGACTGGGATCCATGGATTGGAACATTCGGGTTCTCCAAGGCGACACATCGAAAGCTGAGCATGTGGGAGGATACTAATGTTAGAATTCGAACAATGACGGCCTAATTGCAATTAGTACCTTCAAGCTGGGAAATATTGGGTAAGTTGCTCCTGCGACTGCCAAATCGTGAAACGAGGCCAGACCAGACACCAGGTTTCTTGGATTCGGGGGACGTCATGCGGGATAGTGAGAAGCAAGATGTGATGAGGGAAGGAGAAGCAGTGGGCGCACGGGCCATCACAGCAACAGCTCGCGGCTGCGTTTCGGCCCGGAATAGACAGACGCCCAGAAAATGTGAGTCGCAAGGGTTTCAATGTGTGAGTGGGTGCTGCACTAAGATTGTTTCACAGCTAGTCAAATTGAATTCCCAGGCGAGCAGCCTAAGGATGTTGGCGAGTGAAAGAAACAATAATTGCTGCCCCAAACGTCAGTCAAGTGAGATCGAACTTCGAAAGCGGATCACTCACCGTTCGAAGCGGCAACTGGGTGCGTCAGTTTGAGAGCATCCAGGAATTGGAAATGGCGGGGCCGCCAAGCGGATTCCCACGGCGGGTCCGCAAGGCTGCGGCCAAACATTGGGCAAACTTGCTCGTTGGCAATTATTTCTAGCAATTTATAACGTGTTTTTAACAAAATTGTTAGTAACTGTTAGTAAATGGTGTTAGGAATCGTGCTCAGCCCTCCCAATATTAGCTAACATGTTAGCCCGGCGCGCTGAGTTTCTAACCCAGCCCTATGGCATTACCGTGCCCCTTGCCTCCTTCCTCGCCGTTCCCTTGCTGTTCCCTTCTTCATTGCCCTGCCCATCTGGCATTCATAGTGGCTGGTGAGCGCCCGATAAGCTATTTATTTGGCTGCCTTCCTTTTGTTTGGTTACCTCATGCTTTTTTTTTTTGGCTACACGCACTATCTAGCAGTCATCGTTGAGCGTTGCGAGTGCCCGATAAGCTATTTATTCTTTTTTTTTGGCTACACGCACTATCTAGCGGTCGTCGTTGAGCGTTGCGAGTGCCCGTATTTGGCCCTTCCCTTTGTTTGGCTATCTCATGCTTTGTTTGGCTACGCCGCGACTTGTTTGGCTGCCACTTGGCGGGCCCACCGTGGGAATCGGCTAAGCGGGGCCGCTATTCCCAATTTCCCGAGATTCTGGTCAGTTTGCCCTCCTACTTCACACACCCTCGAGCTGAATGCACGGGCGGAAGTGTTGTGGAAGGCTCCGCGCAAAGAATAGGAGACCAAAACGGCACTGAGCAACAGCTAGGGTGGATCTTTCGTACGTGACTCTTTGTCGACAGTAAATAATACATGTGATCGTATGGACATACACTTGAATAAGTACATGGCCACCTCCCCCTGAGATCTGAGTGGGTCTCAGGGAACATCGTATTGATTTAATATCGAAAGCCTCCTGACGACGTCAAATCAATCAAGTGACAAAAAGTCATGTACCCAAGTCGTCTTTCGCATCTGTCCTTTCACGGAGTGAGCTAACGTACTAACAGCTCGACCCGAGGCCATACACATCGACACCGATCGAACCTTGGGATCGTACACCTTTGTTATCTTTACTTCTTGGACCAGGGAGGCGGGCAGGTGATTTAACGGCATATCACCCCATTCCTGAATGGCTGGAAACGTCGGAATTGGCACGCTCCTTCTGATTCTGGCAGGGTCGGCGGCGTTGGCGGTCCCATCATTGCCAGTGGCACTGGCAGTGGGTAGGGTATATATCCAGCACTGCTCATTACCTAGGAACAAGCCTCCAGATGAAGCGCCAAAATCGAGGCTCTGGACTTGATTGGTGTCCCAAAATGATATCTTGTCAAGTTTGCAGCTTTTCGTTGGGGTCGTTGTCGCCAGCCAGGTAACGGTAGCATTGAATTTATCCGAGCTGCTTGACCCCCGATCGATATTCAATCTGAATCTTGCGATAGTAAGGTGGGGGCCGAAGTCCATGATATCGAACATCAAAGGTTGATTTCGCTTTCGAACGGATGGAACGACGCATGCGGTGTATGAACGTCGAGTAGGAGTATCTCTCGGGAGGTAGGGTGGCAGAGGAAGGCAGACGCCTGGTGCAGCGACCATAGCCCGATGTTCAGCGACCACATCCTGACCAGAGATAGTACCGTCTGATACCATGTGCCAGGTAATATTCTCGTCACCAGATGGTATGGCCCACACGTAGATCGTGCGGTAGAGGGTTGCAATTGTAATAAGGTGATCGTTAGTGAATATAGTCTATAATCGATACTCAGCCTTCTCTGCGGAAGAGTACATAGCTGCCACTCACACTGAAGTCTTCCTCGGCGTACTTTTTGCCAGGCCATACGGCGTATCGACGGCCGGCCAAGTCCCACAGGATTCCTCTTCCGTCTCCCTCCGCGAGGTAGACGTTATCCCCGCGCACGGATGCTTCCAACCACAGTCGCGCATTATTGATCTCCAGCCTGAAAGTGCCACCTTTTTTGAACATAGGCAGTTCTTCACTTGACATGACTACATCATACACGTTAACACTGGTCGCATAGAATGACGACAAAATCAGCGAGGAGTAAAGAGAAGGCCGACAGGAACCAACACACATGGCTCTTTTCCGGAGAATTATCGAACAAGCTGCAACTCTAACTCGGTCTGTTCCAATAACGTCAAAGTCAAGCTGCGTGGCGGCATAAAAAACGGGACCAGAACCCTGCTTCTGAAATAGTTGCACTTCCGCTGCAACGGTTGGTGGAGATATTGGGGAGATACCTGCCACACCCAAATCCCACAACTTGAGGCGATTTTCACCAACGGCGACCAAAAATCTTCCGCCAGGCAACAGAATCGGGGTAAGCCTTTCCTTTAGTGGTTGGGTAAAAGTCGTTCTCGAGACTGACTTCAACCGCTTTGGATCGTCCAGACGGCCACAATCGTTCAGGCAATTTCTTTCGACCAAATTGCGAAACCGATACGGGCCAACTGCAGCTCGTCGTAGCTGACGAAGCGTCATCCTATGGACTGGATACGACGGCAGGAATAGTGAGTCTTGTCGGCATACGTGCCGAAGGATAGATATCCAGACAGCCCTTTGGAAGAGAAGCTTATACAGGGATCGGCATGTCTGGGGTGTAATTTTGAATCAGGGATGTAGAGGTTAGCTGAAAGCAGACTACGTACGCGTGCCAGAGAGAAAATATCTCGAATCCAGGTGATAGAATTCACAATCTCTAGCCAGACATCCAGTGGAACGTTGCGGACGAAGTGAGCTTGCTCCGTTTTGACAATCAAATTGGTCGATTCAGATGCCATCTATTTGGTGTTTCGATTGCGGGTGTACCCTTGCCAATGAACCCGAATCGAAGTTTAGAGCAGGGGCGACGCTGGTAGGATAACTAAGACTGTTTCGAGAGAAAGATGGGAGCTCGATTCCGGGTCCAGTCACAACACGTGGGTCTGTTACAGTGTCACATCTACCTACTCAAGTGGGGGATGCCGGGGAGGGGAATGGAACTGCGTATGATCTATGTATGTGTCAATTCCCACTTCATATGCACATGCTGCGCGGATATCGAGCCGAGAGATGTATGTAAATTAGAAACAAGAAACCAACTGCCCAATTATATTCTAGGCGATCCCTGGCTGCAGGTAACACTCTCTGCTACCGAGGAAAACACATCGAGCACAGACGTTCGACCTATACCAGTACCTTACAAACGAATACCATGGTTCGGATACGTCACATACAAACACTGTTGTATAATCGAGCATTGGAGAAGTGGAATCAGGCTGACGACTTGGCCGCGATGGGATTCGGAATTCGAGAGGCAGGGTTCTTCAGCGTCCGAGGTCAGAATTAGTCCGTTCTGATTGGGTGTGGCAGTGGGCAGTGCTGGCCTTGCGATAGTCAATGTAACTGTGCTTGCTGAAAGCCCGATGTTGCAACCCGAGTTGGAGCTAATCATATCGCTATTAACGCATGAATTACATATTAGACAACAGGATTCGGGGTAGTCTATCGACTCATTCAGTAAGGAGAGAGGCGACAAACTAGAGCTAGTCCGAGTCAGAGCTTGAGTCTGAATCGGAATTTGAGCCCCTCGTTCTAAGACCCAACCCCTCTCGACCACGCTTTATCTTTTCAAGAAAATCGAAGATAGTCGCAGCAACCTCAGGCTTTCGGGCCTAACCGAAAATCCAAACGATGTCAGTTGTTATCTCAGAACAAGGGAAGATCGCCCACTTTCAAGTTGTTCGAAACATGAAAAAGATCGTTGATCCATAGATTCCAATTGTCGGCGTCGCGAACCCACCCTTCGGGATCCGCCATAATCAGAAGCAGCAACTTTTCGAGTTTTGGCCATCCATCGTGATGAGTGAAATCAGCGATTTCATCATCATCAGTGCTTACTTCGCGGNAAAAAAAATGGCAGGTCTTGGGCGGCATCCTCCAAAGTGCGCCTATGTAGCTCTAGGAGGGGGAGTGCCTCCCATTGATCCGGTACTGAGATAAGAGGGTTGTAAGTCGAGTCAATGCCAATGTCAATACTAGGAACTGCCGATACGCACGAGAGTCAAAGTCTAGCGGACATTCGATGATGAGTTTCATACAGCGCTTTGAGAGGTGCGTGCAAACACGAGATACTGGTATGAACAGTTCCTTTGCACGACTTTCTTCCTGCAGGAAGTCGGAGAAGGATTTGTGGTACAGACGTAGACGTAGATCACCGCCGTCAAACCTTTCCAGGTTAACGAGGGAACGGAGGTCAGAGAACAGCACATCTTCTGCCCCGGCTTCCAAGCCAAGCAGCTCAGAAAGGACGTCTCCTGAAATGTTGATATGGATGTTTGCAGATGGTACCCAAAACCAATCCACATTCATTTGGTGCGCCCGAAAAAGAAGAAGAAAATCGCGTCCATGGTGCGTATCAACAGCTTCGTACGCTTTCTTCGCAGTCGACAGAATGCTGGTATAAAGCCTGTCTAGCGCCTCGAAAGGACGCACTACTTGCCCCTTGTGCGGTGTCCAAGCGAGAACAACCTTCAGCCTCTCCGCCGGGGAACTTCGACGCTCCGTTATGTACTTGTACACCGTGGCGACATAAACGAACTGCCCCGATGCAGCTTCGACAAGAGTCTCAATGGCATCTTCGCTGAACCATTGGGGATTACCGATTTGAAGACCGATATCTTTGAACCTCCTCTGAAGGTATCGACGCATATCCCCAGAGGCGTCGTACTTGTCACTGAGCTCTATATGGTATGCCACCTGGCGCAGATGACCACCAGGTTTGAGCGCAGTATGAATAGCCCATTCCGGTCTGCTGGCGATGAATACGCGAAAGGGGAGACTCTTGTTGACGATGCAGTGCTTAAAGGCGGCCAGTAGCTCTGCTTGTCGATCTTCAGCCTGACGTCGATCATCAGCGTCGGCNGGGGGGAGGTTGTGAGGTGGCGTTGTATTTGCCGATGCACTCGTCGAGGCCATCGATGAGAATGACATATGGAAAGGTGTCGAGTTCGTGACTCCTTCGGAGGCTTTCGAAGGGGCGAATAATGAGGACTTCCATCTGGGACTGCAGTGAGCGGGAGAAGATGTTGGGGTCGTGCTTCACGGCCGCAGAAACAGAGCTTTGGAAGCCGTGATGTTTCAATCCCATCTGATAGGCGATAGTAGGGACAATGAAAGCGATTGTGTTTCGAGTGGGGTCTGTAGAAGAACAGAAGAATGCTGCAGAAAGGATGTCCAACTCCGTACAACGTTCGGCGATAGTTTGCTGGAGCGCAGATTTTCCGGCACCTGCAGCGCCCGTCATGCAGAGCAAGGGTTGAGAAGCGTCACGGTTTTGGATCCAGTCCATGATCTCGTCAGTAACCTCGACACGAGTGTCTTCGTCGCATTTTGGGGCGTCGTATCGGGCACTCGAGTCGTGTAGAGCGTTGGGTGCGATATTCTTCAACAGGAGTTCCCAGCCTGCAAATTTTAGTAATCGATGCCCAATATTGGCGGAACTGAATGAACTTGACATACCGTCTTTCGATGTATCGCCAACGCCACCACCCGAATGCAGAGTAATATGGGAACCTTCGAAATACTGTATGTCCCCCATGTGAACGCGGCTGGCGCCCGGAAAGAACGACGTCGAGCGACCAAAAAAAATTGAATTTTTTGCGGGCCTTTGGTACTATCCGTTTGTCATTAGGACGGAGCATTGAGAATGTTTGAGGTGGTTGAAGAAGGTCTTGATTTCCGGCCATCGGGGATGCCACATTGCGTGAAGAATGTACTTCCATATCACTTCGAGATTGTTGTATCGGGGGCTGCGATCCATGGATTGTAAGAGTTGGGGTGTCTGTGGCAGATAACAAATCAGGAGCTGAGCGTGTGGAAGAATATTGCAACGATAATGGCCCAGCCGCAATCGGAGACGGGCCTTCACGTTGGGTAATAGATCGTTTGCTCCTGCGACTGCCAAATCGCGACAAGACGCGGGACCAGACACCAGATTTCTGGGATTCTGGGGGCATCATGCGGGGGATGGTGGGCAAGCAAGGTGAAGGAGGGAAGCAAGCAATGGGCGCACCGGTCACTATGGCAAACAGGCACGAGGCATTCTTTGAGGCTGTGTCTGGCTAAATATAGACAGGCGCCCTGAAACTTAAAGAGGAGGAATGGTAAACCGGAGACGCAAGGCTTTCAATGTATGAGTGGTATAATCTTGAATTAGGGACGTTGAGGTCAGCTGAAAGCAAACTAAGTATGCGTGCCATAGAGATGTCTCAAATCCAAGTGATGGAAATCACAATCTTCAGCCAGACATCCAGTGAGACGTTGTGGACGAAGTGAGATTGCTCATTCGCCGCTTTTTTTGACAATCGATTTGGTCAATGTGGGCGTTGCCCTCGAGGGACAGGAACGGTGAAAGGGCCATCGACGACACAAGTCAGTCACAGCACGTGGGTCTGTTACAGTGGCACGCTAAGAGGGAACGGGGAAGTGGAATTGCGCACTTCCCACTTCAATGCATATGCTGCAGGGATATCGAGCCGAGAGATGTATGGAGATAAGAAATAAGAAATCAACGCACACCCAAATTGTACAAGGAATATGTCAGAGCCTGCGGAACAACTGCAATGTTGGAAGGCGACCGAACGAACTCATGGGACAGTCCATGAACTAGCACCAAAAAACTCCATCCAATTCAACGTTGCAGACAAAGGGACCGCTAGACCTGATTGCCCAGAGTGTACAATGTGACAGAGAAGGTGAGATTGGAACATAAAAGCTCCCAGTAAGTAGCCAATGGGCCCGTAGTGGCGACTGTAGTAAACAGCTCGGAGAAGATAAACTCCATGTAAAACTGGGTTTGGGGTCCAGACTACTCGGTCTTTGACAATGTGTCTAAAAGTCCTTTCTGGCCAGCGTCTAGTAAGTATCAGTATTATCAACTGAAAAAGACATAGAATCCTCACCTGCTTCAATCGCTGGTAGCGTTCCGCAATTGTTTCTTCAGCTTGAGTCCAAAAATCCTTCCCAATCGATCTCCCACTCCAATCACGGAGTAAATCTGGAAAGGAACGTACGACTCCATACATGGACTTCAAATTGTCGGCTTCAATAACAGAGCCCATGAAAGCAAGGACAAGCCGCATGTCAACAGAGCCATCGCTGATGGCTTTTGCGTCTTCGAACTCGCGACTAGAATCGCTGATATTCGAGGGCAGCCATACAACGACAACCATCAGGGAGGGTTTGCATGAAGAGATGATTTCCTTCAACCGCTTCACGCAATCCGGAAGGCTGAACGTGATCTCCACTGAAAGGTGAGTGAGGTAGCGAAGCTCCAGCAACGTCGTCCACTGCCACTCTTCCCCAGGGTTCCACACAAGTTCAAGGTGGGTGAGGCGCTGGAACATTGGGGCTGAAAAAGACAGGCTGCCTATTGGGAAGGCGTGGCCGAAAAGAGATAGTCGCAGGGGAGTCAAGAATGGTGGGGCGGCATTTAGGAACGCCTGAGTTCCAGACGAGCGTGATGATGAGAATCCAGGCCATATTGCAAGTACTTCAACGCCTCGACACGCCTTCAGGAGCGACAAAATACTTTGGTCCAAGCCTTGATAGGCAATCAGTAAGTTCTTGACATGTGAGGCGNAAAAAATCTGGTGATTTGGTTGTGGATGGGTCCTGCATCATATTGCATAGCTTGTATGATAGTTTTTTTGTCGTGAGAGCAAGATTCCGATACAGAATGGGCTCCACCCTTGCGATAAGGTGTCAAACAGAATTCAAAGGGAGGACCATAGATTTCATACCATGATTTTACCTTCCTCGATACGAGGCTGCAAGCTACTCCATCTTTAGGATTGGATTCCACCACGAGCTCAAAAGTGAGCCTGCCAACGTCTTCAGGTAATTCGGCGAATAGGTTGGCCATGAACCTGAATCGGGGTATGTAGTAGGCTATGGCCAGCATGTGATGAGGCGACAGTGGCAGGGTTAAGAACAAACAGAAACAAAATATCGCGTTCTGAGATGACGTCAGCCTCTCCTGAGATAACGATGGATCTCATCCCCCGTTCGCGGACAGTCCCAAGTGCCACACTATTGTCGCAGGCTGTCCAAAACTTTCTATTTCAGGCCAGAAATAGGCTGACTATGCCTGGAGGCAACGGCGAAGGGATTCAGCCTCATAGACCTCTGTGGTTATTTGTTGGAGGAAGCTCTTCCGGGGCACTTGGCACTTGCAGGCTTCATTATGGAACAGCATGCCTATTTTACTATTATGCACCGTGTTTATTGACATTTTTGTAGACATCCCGGTGTATTTGGGCAGGATATCCTTCATCTGGGAAATTAGCTGCTATTAACGTGTCCATAACATATAACATATTAGAAACAGGATTCGGGGCAGTCTATCGACTCGTTCGGTAAGGAGAGAGGCCGCAAACCGGAGCTAGTTCAAGTCCCCCATTGCGACTTATTCAAGGGCCAACTTCCCACGACCACGCTTGAGGTTCTCAAGAAACTCGAGGATAATCGCAGCAACCTCAGGCTTTTGGGCCTAACCAAATATCCAAACGATGTCAGTTGTTACGTCAGAACAAGGGAAGATCACTCACTGCCAGTCTGTTTGTAACCTCAAGAAGAGACCCGATCCATAACTTCCAAATACTGCTGCTGCGAAGGTCCGGATCCCCACTGGGATCCGCCATACGCAGAAGCAGCAACTTTTCGAGTTTTAGCCATCCATCGTGATAAGTGAAATCAGCAATTTCATCGTCGAGAGTGCTTGCTCCGCGCAAGAGAAATGACAAGGCCTCGGCAGCTCTGCTCAAAGGACACCTATGTGAGGTTGGCGGGATCTGCCAGGCAGGAATTTCTCGCGCGCGAGACTGGCACTTCAAAGACTTCGATCATCCGCCGGCATCGGGAAGTCGATGTGAGTGTGCATCTGCGTTATCTTGGAAGATAACCACACCTTAGAACCTGGAAACCCCATGCATTCATGTGAGGTTGGCGAGAACTGCCAGGCAGGAATTTCTCGCGCGCGCGACTGGCACTTCAAAGACTTCGATCATCCGCCGGCATCGGGAAGTCGATGTGAGTGTGCATCTGCGTTATCTTGAAAGATAACCACACCTTAGAACCTGGAAACCCCATGCATTCATGTGAGGACGTCAGCCGGCGGCGTGGCGCCAAATTCTAGGTGCGATTCTAGGTGCAATGACCCCGAGTTCTGGGACTTAGTACTTAGGTCCTTGTTAGGCCCACGAGAACTCGTGTTCAAATGCGCTGTTATAATACCTGCTGAAAACCTAAATTCTTGTTCTATCCTTGTTTTCTATCAGCTATTGCCAGGTTCTAGAGATGTTTCTTATGTCAAGAACACCTGAAACAAAAGGTGAACTTAATCTGGTGACTCTAATCTCTGCTTTTCAGAGTTCGCCGAAGATGCCTATGAGGCTGTGGGCAGGCCCGATTTATCTGACGTTCGTCGAGTTTGGGACATCTTTGGAGCCATGCTCGTCCATATCCCAGCAAACCTTACATAGATTAATACTTAGCACATGTATCATAGCTTTGACCATCCACCCCTTCATCGGGCTTGGTCAATCAATCAAAGATAGGCAAGGCGGAGTGAGTCGCGCGCGCGAGAAATTCTTGCCTGGCAGTTCCCGCCAACCATACCAAGGCCGTGGACCTCGCAATCGCTACCGCCACGTCAACTGGTGACAGTCCAAGAACGCCTCAGAACCCCTTGTGGCGCCGATAGATACTACATCAAGACCGAGTACTCCTGGTAGCCCCGTCCGGTGGATCGCTCACGGAAGTGAACACATTCGCTTGGGCCAGCCGTCAGAACCAGATGGCTACGGAGACCTGGGACTTCTGAGCCCATGCCATACTACCTCCAAGATACGCGCCCCTTCTTCCACCTCCAATCACCCAGTCCTCCCAGTGGCGGAAGCTGCGCTGCTCGCTATAGTCAGTGCGGCGCTCGGAAATAGACCAGCGCTGAGTGGGTGGGACTCCCAGTGCTCGTCGCGTTGTTCTATGTGCATACTTCCCCGAGGCCGGATGTGATTTTTCTTCGAGGATTATTGAGCCTACTCAGTCCTTCTGAGTAAAAATAGGGTCCAGTCGAGCAGTGAGGTGAGATTCATCTCATAGGTAACAGGCAGTACTAGTAATTGCGCTGGTAGAAATCCTGTCGTTTCGCCCTTCAGACGTCCATGCGCTTATAGCTTTGCTAAGCTTGCGGACGCTTTAAATGCCCCATACTCGCCTGGCTGGGCTCTCAGAATGTCCACTCTACTTCCCCGCCGTTCATCTTACTGCCTATGAATGGCGACTGGTGCCGATCTCGGCTCCTAGGCTGTGATTGCTAACATGTACAAACAATTGATCTCAACTCGATCCGTCCAGTGTCAGAACAACGACCACAGCTCTTTCCACATCAGATGCCCCATAGTCATCATTCGCACTCTGGACAGTTCTGCAAGCATGCTTCCGGACGACTGGAGGACGTTGTATTGGAAGCCGTCCGTCAAGGCTTCCAGGTCTATGGCCTGACAGAACACGCTCCGCGATACAGGCTTGGGGATCTATACCCTGAGGAGGTATGCCTTATCCTTACAATTTGGTGATCTCGCTGATTGATGAAAGGCAGGAATGGACGTTGACGCATTGATGAAGCAGTTTGAAGATTTTCTGGATGAGGCGCACCGATTGAAAGCACTCTACGCCAAGCAAATAACGTTGCTCGTAGGAATCGAGACAGAGTACATCTCTGATGTTGATCTTGAAGGGCTGACTTCACTGCTCGAGAGGGTCGGTAAACGCGTGGAATATCTCGTTGGGTCCATTCATCACGTCCGAACTGTCCCAATCGATTTCGATCTTCCGACATACGGCAAGGCGCTCGAGCTGTTCGTTCCAGAGGCCCCCTCAAATACGGATCGTCACGAACCTTTCTTCCTCGAATATTTCGACGCCCAGTACACGCTTCTTCAGCGCTTCAAACCGGAGATCATCGGCCATTTCGACCTTTGCCGCCTTTACACACCCCAGATCCGACTGTCCGATTATCCACTGGTTTGGCAAAAGATCATCAGGAATATCCAGTACGCCGTGGGGTATGGCGCGCTGTTCGAAATCAATGCCGCTGCGTTTAGAAAGCAATGGAAAACCGCATACCCTGGAGAAGAGGTGCTCGAGGTACGTTTGGCCTTTTACAAACTTCGGCAAGTACAATCAGACAGGAATTTGGTTTGGTAGGCTATCCTGAGCGAAGGCGGTCGGTTTGCTTTGTCGGACGACAGCCACGGCCCTCACGCGGTAGGATTGAACTATCACCGGGCCTATGAATACCTGAAAGGTCTCGGAGTGACTCAGATCTGGTATTTGGAACGGTCGGATACCCCGAACCAGGGAGATCGGTTCGTTCAAGCTGTGAAGATGGAAGGGGATTGGAGTGACCATGCTTTCTGGAAGAGAAGGAAGTGACGCTCAGATGCAGACAGACACGATCTATGGAACACTGTTAACACTTGAGAGATGTCTTTCTTGTCCTCTTACCACTTGGAGTCAACCTTTCATCGTCCCCGACCAGTCCGCCTTTATGAGGTCAGGATTTACGGGAAACGACTAATGAAGGTGGGCACTGCGCGTATGACGGACGCTGGATTCAAGGTTCCGATTTAAGCTGAAACTAGACACATTTCGACTTTTTTTTTGTGCTTGGTATCCACCTGGCCATGACAATCGGAGCTTCAAAGTGGGCGGCCTTCGTATTCGGACATGTCAACGCCCGAATCTCTATTCTCCTTGAAGAGGTTTCTGAGGAGGCGCTGGAAGGATCGGGGATTCAAGGCCATTGATGCCGCCGACGCCCGTTCGGAATGCGTACTTAAGGACTAACGATGATTGTTCACCTTCTTGGCGTCTTCCCAATTCACCTTGGCCCGCCGGGTTAGCCGATGCTCGCTATAGCGAATGGGATAAGAATTCCATCCTGACTCGCTCACCGCCATCGGAGACTTGTAACGTCATGATGAGCTAAGCCGCCTGCCGGCACAAACGACGGGCGCCCATCTCTCAATTGCAAAACACCGGTTTGTCGCCAATCAATCATTCAGGTCCTATGCATGCCGACATTATCACCACGGTACCGGACGTAATTGACTTGAAATCTTCCCCCTGAAAGTGAATTGATTGCAGATGAAACGCTTTTTCTTGACTTTGACCCCTTGGATGGCAGTTCTGGTCACTACGGTTGTCTTCTTTAGCCGTCGGGCGTCTGTCAGAAAGGGCTTTATCCCTGCCCCTCCGACTTCCTCTCGCCATTCCCGACTAAATATAGACATCCGCTGATATTCATCTTTGATAGGCCGAAAAAGGTTGCATCAGTGGTGTATCAGCATCATTGAATGGCTGGACCGACAGTGTCACATTGCGCACGCCGCTGATATGTTGCTGCCGATCCGAAAGGAGGAAGGGCTGAAGGGGCCTGAGGTTCAGGGAGGGAAGCCCAGATACATATATAATCCACCCTTCCCAAACCCCTGAATTTTCTCAAGAGCTGGTCTCTCCCCGCAAATTCATCCTCAATCACCAGCGCTGGTCGCTTCTCCGGTCCATTCTCCTCTTTACACTCACAGACTTCAAACGCCCTTCGCATTCGCCTTCACCGCTCTCTCTTATCGTCATGAAGTTCACCGTCGCTAACGTCGCCTTGCTCGCATCCGCCCTCGTTCTCCCTGCCCTCGCTGTCCCTGTGCCCGTAGACTATGAAACGTCAGTCCTCCTCCCTTCCCTCATCCCCGCTCTCCAATCTAACCAAAGCTAATACCGCTCGTAATGCCATTTTCTGCAGGCGTGATCTTTCAACTGTCGTCGACGGCTCCCTTGAAATGCGGGACGTCCTCCCCGCCTCCTTGTATAGCAGAGAGCTCGATGATGCTATGGTAGAGGACCTCATCGCTCGGATGCTCGAGGAGGAAGGGTTGGACGCGAGAGATCTTGCCGAGTTGCAGGAGAGGGAACCGTTCTTCTTCCTTGGCAAGCTTTTCAAGATTGGGTAAGTACGATTTATCTTGGCACTTTCTTTCGGTGGATTGTTCGCTGACTTTGGAATGCTTGTCCCTTTCCCTCCTTTCCCCTTCCTTCCCCTCGGTCTCACTCTCATTCTCTATGTATTTGATTGTGTTGCCGCCATTACAGGAGGAAAGTCGGTGGAGCGATTCATAACGCCGTCCAGAACCGCAAGAACAAACGAGAGTTCCTTGATGACGCCGATATTGAAGAGATGATCGCAAGGGAATTGGGAAGCTCCGAAGTCAACCTCCAAGAACGTGAACCGTTTTTCTTCCTGAGCAAGCTTTTCAAGATCGGGTAAGTCGTTGACATGCTTTCCTCCCTCTTGGTGTTTTTACACTTCAAGTTGAACGAAAAGCTAACCAGAATTAACTGTACAGGAGGAAAGTTGGCGGAGCGATCCACAACGCCGTCCAAAACCGCAAGAACAAGCGTGATTTGGGTGACGTCGAAACCGATGATCTCTTCTCGAGAGAGCTTGACTTCGAACTCTTGGAGCGCATGGCGCAGGAGGAAGAGGCTCAGATGACTCTGGCGCGACGTGGTGTGGAGTTGTTGGATGAATTGGATTAATTTGGCGCTTTGCTGTCCTGTTTCACGAACCCGGTTCCATACGTGTATGACCCATGAGTACTCTACTCTAATTAATCCAGATGTCTTTGCGGAATTCCTTGAGTTTGAGGAGAAGTGTGTGCTTTGCATACCGTGGTTATGAGTCTTGAAATCAGCTCGATAACTTTTTGCTTTCATTCGTTCCGGGTCATCAGGGTTGCAATTTCGGCTCGGTAACTTTCTGCTTTCATTAATTGACCGTTGTTTGAACTTTGAAGCGCCCTAACCTTGGCCCTGCAAGAGCTTGCGCATTTCGTATTGAACGTGCGTTTTTGCTATGGAGAACACGTCACGGTAAACGCAATTAGTAAATCCGGGTGAGTCTGGGACCCCAAAAGGCCTAAGAATGCAGCTTTGAGGCATGTGGTGTGCAAATGGGTAGCTAGTAATTGGGTTATGTGGGCGAGAACATAACCGTGTAATAGGCGCCAACCAAGCCAACTCGTGGTGTGAGTCCTGCTCAAAGTCCTACGATTTGTTTTCAGTAATGCTTGCCAGACTAGCATAGGGGACAAGAACATTTCGGAAGAAGCTGTTCACTTGGCCGCTGGGATGCTTGTGGCCGGGAGATGTAGAGGTGTCATAGACACTATGTGGTCAATCCGTGATCAGGAGGCACCAGGTATGGCGAAGGACTTTTATAGGTACGTTCTGAAGCACTCGAGGAGTGGTATGGATAGCTCTCTGGCTGCTCATGCGCTTGATTACGCCGTGAGCCGCCTGAGGGACAGGGTCGGTCAATCCGACCAGGATTTTCTTGCTTGGCTTCCTTACGTTCATTTTGGTGCATGATGCGGAATTGTTTCTTTAATTCATTCTGTCCGAATTCTTGACGGTATGGTTTTCAAACTTATCACTGTGTGCTACGCTTTCGATACTAGAGTACAAGTACACATTCTTAATTCTCCATAACATGATTCATGCAGTCATCCGAGTCTATGAAACGAGGATCATGGCTAAAGTCATAGCCAGAGTAACTACAACCCCAAAGCTAGACACTCTACTTGCGATACTCCATGCAGCCGACATTTGAGCCTCTGAATAAATTGGAAGGGCAACGGAATCAAACTGGATGCTCAAGTTTCTCGGGTCTGTACCAAGAAGCTCGTCAGTGGCGCCTATATACACCAAAGACACTGTATGGGTCTTGCGGCTTCCGTAGCCAATGGGTAAGATAGCCATCGGCGGGAACTGACGAACATGATAGCAGTTGGGATTCAAGTTTGCTCCAACAGCCTCTTCTGGGGTTGATGCATTGGGATTGTAAGTGTTAATGGTGCTGGTTGTGTTGAAACCATCAATGATTAGGGAGAGGGTGCCCCCAGTTCTGGAAGGGATGGTGCGAACCATGAATGCAGGACCTTTCGATGTACGTCGTCATTATACTGGGTTTTACATTGAGTGGTTGGATCTTACCGGTGTAATTGAAAGATATTGTGGCATTGAGTATGTTTGTGACGAGCCTATATGGACTGAGTGATCCTCCACAAGTGGACTTGAGGTCAGTTTCTTTGAGCGAAACTGTGGTCCATGCATCGCTGGGAGTGAACAATATTTGTCCACTTGAGCCATCCGATGGCTCCGGGGCAATGGCAGAAAGAGCTGTGAGTGAAGGTATAGCTGTGACCGTTGTGGAGGTCGGATACGCTGCCGTTGTGACACCATACACATTAACGCAGTGTACCATTCCCTCGTTTGCGCTGGAGTGATAACATCTCATGCCAACCGCTAAATTTAACGCTCATATTTATTTGGCATTGTAATGGGGTACATGAAGAACTCACGGCAACAGAATCCAGGGACGCTTATAACGTCACAACTGTCTGTTGAATTAGGAGTTTAGTTGTGTGGGTTTGTTGCACAGGTAAGTAAAAGCGGAAACTCACATAGGTATGGATTCCCAATTGAACACACTTGGTCGCCAGAGCTATGAGTATACCGGGTGGTGGGATCCTGACAAATTGGAATCCCCCTCTTGTCATTGCACATCCATCTGTGATACCCAGGGTCTTCAGCAATATGGTCCCACAGTGAGATTCATCGACACTTACTCTCCCGGGCAGCATGTAGAGAAAAAGGAGGATCCACAATAGATTTCATCTTCCGAACAGTTTGCTTTGGCCTGGAAAGGAAAGGATCAGCTCAAAACGCACCGAAATTGACAAACTGCCCACTGATGCGCCTGTTTGTGCGATTGTGTGCACTATGGCCATACCGAAAAGGATGAAATTGGGGTGCATTGTATGCCCTCACCTGCAATGCACTATGGGCGACGTTTCTCTTTCTCTTGGTACTCTCACAGCGTTTTAAGACTCACGCTCATCCCCCTAAACTACGAATCAGATTCGGACGGGGTTTGTTCCATCTTTCGCAACTAAACTTCTGTCTAACTAGACCCTACCGGCGTCTAAGTGAATAATAGAAGGGCAAAACGGGAACGGAGAATGCCAAACCCCGATGTCCGGAGTTTCAATCATGAAAAACTGCACAGCAGTTGATTGTGATGTTTCCGATCACTTATGTCCTTCAACAAATTTTGTCGTGTCTCGATGGATGCGGCCTTTGGATAGGCAAAAAAATACTTTCTGCCAGCACACTGCCTGAGCTCTCGACATCAGAGACCAGACCGTCGCCCAGTGTTGTCCACTGGGGAATTCAATTCGTGGAATCTAAGCGCTTGCCCATGTGCTGCTCAAAGGTCTTTGCGAGAAGGTGATGGTGGGCGATACTGAGTGCAGACGGTGATCTTCTCTCCCCGAGATTCGTCTGTTGCAGGAAGTGGTACCAGAGGAAAAGACGGTCTTGTGGCTCACAGTTGCAAGCATGCATCTAAGATCGAGGGGAGATTGCAATAGAATTCAGGTGGAAGGTGGATCACATTTTTTTTCGATAGAAACAGGGAGAAGGTGGGGCTTTGGAGAAGAAACGGGCAAAGGGTTTGCTTCAATTCACCCGATGTGCTCAAGCTGTAAAGCTGTATGCCATCAGGCCACAGCTTCTGTGGAGTGAGAAGCATGTTTGCAGACGCTCACTTAATGATCTCAACCATACCCCGTTCAGTAAGCAAGTTGTGCTTCCAGGTGCAGCCACGGCAAAATTGACCCCCCGAAGCGAATATTGTGCTAAGCAGTAATTATCAAATTCAGAATCTCCTTGCGTTCTCTTAGTACACCTTAAAAGCCATCCCCACAATTGTTCCAATGATCAACCTTGAATCCAGAACCTAGAGCCTACTTTTGCCATGTTCGACCTCCCGTGCTGTATTGGTGCTGTGAAGACTGCGTTCGGCATTTTTACAGAGGACAGCCCTCAACAGCGGATGCGACGTTTTTTCACATTGTCAATCTTCCTAGTGCTAGCATCATCCACGGTTTTTATTGGTGCGGCATCCTTCCTGAAGGTGAAGGAGACTGCTGGACAAGCGCCTACCGCTTCATCGCCCGATGGACGTGTCTCAAAGGTTGTAAGTCTACTGATCATTTCAACTACGTTGGAATAAAACTCAAGTCGACAGGTGGAAGTATTTGCACACACGGTCTCGGTAGACCCCACAAGCCGTATAATTGTCATGGACTGGTATCCACGTCTGACTGCAGCAAATCTGCAGTATTGCTCTGAGTATCTCACAAGGCCAATAATTAGAGAATTCTATGTCCCCCCGTAAGATTGCTGCCAACCTTCCTTTCAATGGCTGACCAGGCTTTCCTAGCGTCTTACTCGATATTGCTAGTCCAGAATTGAGCCTCTCATCCTCCTTGTCTGCGCCACTTTTTACCCTCAATAGTACAGCCATATGTATGGGTGGAGTACCGGCGTCCTACACTTCGTTTAGGACTGTGACCAAGCTCCTCGCATCCAGCCAACTTGTTGTCTCATCCAGGGCCCCATTCTCAAGTCTACAGAACTACCCATTTGACGAGTGCGAAGATCTTTTATCAAGTCTGCTAGATTTATTCAAGTCGTTCCCAGATATACTGCGCCTTTGGCAATATCGGTAAAGGATCCAATCACTGGAAAATCGGAATCTCCTGCCATTTCCAAATTTCTTGGAGTCGTCGTGTAAGTTGATCCCTGTTCGCGCGCGTTTACTACCTAGTGCTCCTTCACTAACGGGACGTTTGAACCAGAAATTTCGAAATAACAATGAAGCGAGGCCTATCCTTGCTGGATTTGAATGGGGATTACTTGCTTCTGGTGGAACTCCTCGTCACGCGGTCCAAATCTGTGAAAGGATTTGCTGTGGTTGCGGCCATTACCAACTGTAGGAGATTTTTCCGCATGCCAGGCTCTGATTTACAAGTTGATTCATTCAGGGCTTGCGACAACTGCCTTTCTCATTATTGTGGCTGCGACTTTGGTCTACCCCCACCATACAATCTACTCTGAAATGTTTGTTGTTCCAATCGGAGCATTATTTGCATTCAGTAGCATCCGAGTCAATATGCCAGGTGCTCCAGATGGATTCGGTAAGTCGATGCACCGGCCTCCTCAGCACCCTGTGCAGCTCACCTGTGTCTTATCATTGAACCCCAAGGAACAAATCTTGGTGAGCATGCGCTCTTACTCCACCGCTCCTGCCATCAAGCTGATTTCACTCCAGATATGTTCTCCATCCTACCCGTCCTTATCATCATGTCGTTTTGCGTAAGTATAGCCTTGAACTCTAACTCTATCTCCGCAGGCGGGAGCTAACACACCTATATCAGAGCTTCGCGTTGCTTCTAATAGTTCTGTATCGGAGAATATCGCAAATAGCCCTTTCAAGTCGTAAGTTATCACCTCATGACTAGACGGGCAATTGACGAGGGCATACATGTTTGTTAGCGTCGCCTGCAAACCTTTCGATGACGACGATAGACGCAGGCGATACGATCGCCACCGCCGCTTATTCACCAAACAGTCCAAACTTGACCTTTCACCGTGTCCCCACAAGGGTATCAACTCCAAGCAGGTGGGTTAGATGCGTAACTAGAAGGTGATCGCGGATACTGAAGCGCGACTTGTCGGATTCCGGGGATAGATTTAGGCGTCAATCAGTTGATGGATAAGTGCAGTGCAGTTGAAAATTTGTACTACTGCTGTAGACTCGGAAACAGGCAATTTTTTTTCATGCGTACAAAACATATAAGATCTGGGTCTCAGCATCTCTACAGGCAAAACCTACTCTGCCAAGTTACCCCTGTTTCGGTCATCCACATGCCTTCTTCGAATACGCCCCACCACCAGTGGTACAACACCCTCCTAACAATTGAGGAAGCCGTTGAGAAGTTTACCGACCGCGACGAAGCCCTCAAAAAACTCGTGCCGTTGCTGTCAAGAGAAGAATTTCGAGGAAAATACAACGCCTGCCTTGTCCACAGGCATCTCATCCTGCAACCCGGCGAACGGATGGTCGCCACCGAACTCATCACCCAGCCGGAGAAATTCACCGCCGTTTCCGATACTCCCAACATCGTTCCCAGTGCCTGGACGGCGAAGGGAATACCCTTCGAATGGAAACGCGTCAAGGGATCTGAAGAAATCATCGCTGCCCCGCCCCCAGAGCTGATCAAGGAGTTCCTAGAGGTCGTAGGAGAAGGCAGCCTTCTAGGCCTCTCCTTAGTCCTAGATCCTGTCCCCGAGGGCCAGATTTGGTCTGAATCCATAGATCGTGATAAGCGACAGCACATCCTCGAGATAAAGCCTATGGCAGGGCCTCAGGGAGAACAGGACAAGGTTTTCGAGACCTGCTGGACGCCTAAGCCCTCGGGAGGTCAAGCAGAACCATCACTGGTTTTTGTCTTGTCAATGACGTGCACCTGCACTTGCATGTCGTGCACTAAATAAATTGTCATTCATTCCATTTGCGTTTTATCACAATGCTAACCGGTGTTTTTAGCTATCTCGAAGAACATTGATACACACCGGATTAGATGTAGTCTGTAACTTACACCCTCAAGGTAGTCGGACCACACCGTGCCAAACTGTCTGTACCGCCTGTGCTTCTTGTAGAGTTAGTAAATGCGATCGATGTCTCTGACGGCGACTGAACGCTTTCTCACAGAAAAGCTCGTTTGTAGTTGTGTGATTCGAAGACGTTGTTATCCTTGGCTGCTCGGTGACCGGGCGATGGATGGCCGAAACGGGGTTATAGGGCTATTTTGGGTAGGCAGGAACTCTGCTTATATCCACCATCCACGACTCCCACTACAACCCACGGCCGACACCGCTCACTTTAACGTCAAGGGAGCCATTCACCAGTACAGGCAGAACCCCGTCTTATGATGTGGGATCTTCTCAGACTCTCGGTGCAATCTCGGTGCGTCAATTAGAGCGGCATCCCCACTTTTACTAGATCCTCGTTGGTTCGGTATATCAGGCCTCAGCACTGTTGGTAATCGATTACACGAGTCAACACGCTTCGAGATGCATGGAAAATGAAATCTGCTGGTCTTTCAAAGAAGCCGTCCACAAGACGAAGGAAGCTGCAGATTGTGAGAGGGGTTCCTCGACAAGGAAGCTTGGGGAGTTGAGGATTAAGGTTCTACTGATGGATGTTGAGATCCGGTGTACGTCTATCCCTCCTAGCCCTAGACCCATCCGCTTTCACACCTACCATCGCCTACAGATCTCACGTTTGAAACGAAATTCGGCGCTTCAACCCAAGCACTGTCGACCTCGCGTTCAAAATGCACGATAAAGAAGAAGGTTCTGCTACCGACGTAGAGGTTCGTGATGAAGGCTGGCTCAGGGATGTGCACCTGGGATGGAATACCAAGTAACCCGCAGTGCAGAAGATCTTTGGGGAATCTTGCGGTACGGAGTGGGATTCAAGCTAGGCATAGGATGCCCAATGCTAGGCTGGCGAGTATTGAGCACAGCGATGTTATCGATAGTCGGACGGGAGGGGCAATCGAGTAACCGGTTTAGCTCAAGGCTATTATTAGCGCAGGTTCGAGTTCCGAAGAAGCTTCTGCAACGTCGTCCTCAGCAGAAGGAAGAGGAGGATAGGAGCGGATTAAAGCTGTTATGTACGCTCAGAGGCCGCTGACCGTTAGGACTAGCAATTGTGCGTATCTTCTGACCCCATTCTAATTGAGGATTTGTTGTTGACGATCGATTGGTTCAGTGTAAGAGGTTGACCAGTGATCGCGTCTCTACTGTCCGAGCCATCACGTAGGCCGTCGAGATTATTGGATCTGATGCTCCCAACGACGCCATTATAGCTGTACGTGTCACTATTTCGTTGCCTTTGTCGCTTAAACCACGGCTTACCCCTTAGGCTAATGACATCGACAAAGTGAATGATAGGGAAACGGCGAGCTCCTTGAACTGCCTCCTGTCACTCCTTGTTGTGCTCCTGACACTAAGGGTGAGCATTGCGTCTGTAAATGTCCTTCCGGACGCTACTTCACATACTGATATCCATTTTAGACACTTTTTTCAGCTCGTATGATACATGCTGGGAAACATTGCAGAAAGCTTTGTCGATGTTGGTGACGTTGTAAAGGTTCATCTGCGTTCAAGCGTGTCGTTGGCTCAGACATCGCTAAGGATGCTGTGGATTCAGTTCCGACTGATGAGTATGTCTCATTTTTTATTGGAATAATGATTTCCAACATTACGATTTGACTGTCAGCAACTTCGACTCGATACATGTTGCGGTCAGCGGTCGCCGTTATGTTCCTGTCAACGCGCAACAATTCATTAGTAACCTGCTCGCTGTGAACGTATCAGGTGAACGTGTCAGACGTTGTCGTTCTCCGTTTCCGCTCTGCTGTGCTTTGGATCAATACACTACGTCGTTCGTTCTTCCTCATCTATTTTGCTGAGGTATGATCATCCAGTGATCCCTGTCCGGTTCAGTTTCTTTAGCTGACTAGTGCCCCACCTGCGTTTGGTCTGGGATAGGAGAGGGCTCCGGCGGTTCCGATGCTCCGGCCTCCTCATGATGTCAAGCATGGTGTTTTCTCGTGGTCGGTCATTATTTGCCTATGGGTGTGCTTTTTCGCTTGCTGCTGTGTGTTTTTGTTTTTTCTCCCTCTTATCTGGCTGTCTCGATAGGACTCTGGCCTTTGGTTCGTCATCGCGGTCGACGGTTGATATGATGGTCAGCTCTTCGCAACCACTCGACGAGTAAATTTTGCAACGTTGTCTTACGTGGACGATCTGCTACCTTTGCAACGATCATCTCCTATCTCCTTGTTCGCTTTTGAGGTAAAGGACTCTGGGTTTTCGTCGTAGCTCCTCTTGTTCGATCTTTTTTAATGGCGAGTTGGTATTTAGTTGGTCGCTCGGTTTTCAATTTGACAACTGGGCGAGCCTCGTCAAGAAATATCATTGAGACCAGGATTCTGCTCTTCGCTGCTGTGGGGATGTTGTATTGCGCACATCCTGTCGTCTTGCCCTACTCGAGTATCGGAAACCCAGCCACTCTTCTGCTCTTGAGCTCTACATCGCCGGCTTCAACCGTATAGCCTCCTAACAACGCCCATATGGGAATGGGTCTCATGACCGAGTTCTTCAAACCGTCACTATCGCTTTGGGCTAAGTCTGGAGAGCATGGGGAACCGGCTGTACAAGATGTGGCAGCTCAAACCTGTGAACAAGCTCTCTATAACCGGGTATCTTTTCGTCTGCCTCGTCGATGGCCACTGCTTTTGTATTCGTACAACATCGGAACTTATTGGGGATCTACACCGGACTCGGATGAGGCGTGATTTCTCCTTGGGATATGGCGAGTTATCTGATGAGGTCAAGATTACGAGGAGTGCGGGTTTCTTAGCGCTTAACTTCTACCTCATTTTTCCAGTTCTTTCTCTTTCTGATTCTATAAATCTGGATGCGTTGCTAGCTTTACTAAGTTGCTTCCCAATACATACTAAGGAAAACAGTCATGAAGCTTTGAAGTTCAGCGAGGTTTTCATGTGAGATGTCGATCGCGAGGTGATGAAATGGTACTATGATCAGTCTGGCAACTCGTGTGCCGCCACGATAATGTTCTCCTTCCCCTGCTAACCTGTCTCCATCGCCATTTGCTCGACTCCATGCACATATGTTGTCAATGAATTTGAATTCTGTAGGACTAATTCGGACAGACTATCAGAGGAAGAACGGAGACCCGGCGGTAATCACTAAACCTAAAGCTAGACTACCGACAAGCCCAAAGCCACTGGGCTCTTTATTGACCATAGTCGGTGCCGACGACATTTGACCCTCCGAATAAATTGGAAGCGCGAAGGAATCGAACTGAATGCTCAGGTTCAGATTCTGGGGCTCGCTATTCAGAAGATATTCACCGGCGCCTATATAAACCAAAGACACTGTATGGGTTTGGCGGGTTTCGTAGCCAACAGGTACAAACACCATCGGCGGAAATTGGAGAACACGATAACAGCTTGCATTCAAGCTTTCTCCTGGTGCGTTTTCCGGGGTCGATGCATTAGGATCGTAAGTGTCGACGAAGGTGGATGTGTTGTAGCCGTCGACGAGAAGAGAGAAGGCGCCACCGGTTTTGGAAGGGATGGTGCGAACCATGAATGAAGGTCCTTCAGATTAGCGCCGACGCTGTGTGAGCTTCAATAAACTCCGCAATGAATTCTCAATTCGTACCGGTGTAATTGAAAGATATGGTGGCATTGATGACATTTGTAACGAGCCTATACGGACTCAGCGATCCTCCGCAGGCGGACTTGAGGCCAATTTCCTCAATTGAAACTGAAGTCCACGCATCTTTGGGAGTGAAAGAAATTTGACCAGTCGAGTTATCCGTTGGTGCTGGGGCAGGAATAGCTGTGAAGGAAGGTATGGTGGTGACCGTTGTGGACGTAGGATATGCCTCCGTTGTGATGCCATATGGATTGATACAATAGACCTGCCCCTTGTTCGCGCTTGTGTGGTGGCAGCTCATACCCACCGCTAGATTCAATGTTCACATCAGAATTTCAAGATGGCGCTCGAGGGGTACTCACGACAGCAGAAGCCGGGGATACCGATAATGTCACAGTTGTCTGTAGATAAGTGAGCTTGCTAGTTCCAAAGCTGTTAACGTGAATACTTACATAGATATGGATTCCCGGTTGAACACGCTTGGTCGTTGAAGCCATTGACGTACTGAGTGGTGGGATCCTGGCAGATGGGAATCCCCCGTCTGTAGTTACACCTCCACCTTTGATGCCGAGAAGAAATCTGTTTCAGCTATGGGACCCACAGTGATAGGTCTGGCNAAAACTTACTGTGCAGGACAGCATGTAGAGAAGAACGAGGATCCACAATATAATTCATCTCCTGAGCAACTCCTGTTCGCTACAACCTTGGAAGAAAAGAATCAGTTTGGAGAAACGTTCAAATTGATGGTTTCCTCACAGGTGTGTCTGTCTGTGTTGTCTGTGCAGCTGAGTGCGCTATCGCTATACAAGCGAGGACGAATCTGGAAAGCATGGTATGCTGTAGTTGCAATCCGCTATTTGGCGATGGAGGATTTTGACCGCTTCGCAGCACTTATAGCTCGCGCTCCTGCTGACACACCGGATTACAGCTTTTCCAAGTATCGCTCGGCGAATCTATCACATTTATTCTGTGCCTGTGGCGGACGAATGAAGTAGTAATAGGTGCCCGAAGAGACGGATACCCTAACGGCGTCTTTAAACGCCTCAACAGTCATTCTTCAAGCACGGAACCTATGTTGCGAGTGGATGCAAAGACCAACNAAAAAAATAATACTATTTGTTGTCCTTCCCTATCACAGAAACTCAAGACAGGGAAAGAGAAAAGTGATGTATGAGCTAGATTAGAACTTGCTACTAGTATAATGGCTCCAATCGTGACAGACTACGCAGCAAGCCATGACCGTTCCCTTTCCACCACCTTCTGGCCTCCAACATGTCTCGAAAAGATATTTGGATTTGACCAAGGCAACCCGTTCCTTGATTTCCAGAACCTGCGATCTTGTACCATGATCCTTGGTTGTCTCCCAATAGACATGGCCTTTAGGTAGATTTTCTCCGGCTAAGCATATCCCAAGAACGGATGCTTGCGCGCCTACACACTTCTTGAATTCCTCAAAAAGCGAGGCTGGTGGCGGTGGGGCTCTCTCGTTCTCCGAATTTATCTTGCGAAATTCAAAAGCCTCCCCCTGTGCGGTCCACCGCTCCGGTATGATGAAGGGGTCATGGGGAGAAGGCGATGCTGTCGGCAACCCGATTGAGCCATGGGAGACCATCCTTTCACCCGGTTTGAGATTGAAATGATGGTGGACGAGGCAGACCTCGTAAATTCCCCTATATTCGTCTCTTGCAAAGAGTGGTGCCAGCTTGGAGAAGATGGTATCGCGGTCGACGAATAAAGAGTCTGCATCTGAGATCGAGGGGAGACCGTTGTAAAATTGAGCGCTGAAATTGGATGCCGTCATCTGGAGCGTGAATCTAGAGGATGAAAACCCGTGCCAAGGGGATCGAAGGGTAAAGGGTTTGCCTCAACCCACCCTATATACCCACACCCACATGCACCTGACCTATCATTTCTTGTCATACGACGTACATATTGAATATACAGCTTTCAGACTAAGAGACCACATGTTTCTGGCGCCTGACTGAACTCTAATCGTTCTCAGCTAGAAATGGACTTAAGTGTTGCTCCGAATGGTCCCGAGTTCGCCAAATCGGGCAGCAAATTCTGCCCGAGGAGCTTGGCAAGTCATAATCAGTTTGACGTTCCCGTTCAGTCAGCAAACCATGGACAGGGTGAATGATCCCGGTTTTCTCTATATTGCGCAACACAGCCAAAATCCGAGGATCGTTGTAAACGGTGAGAGAATGCTTTAAATACTGAACTTCTCAATAGTATCCCGTCTCTAAACTCGATTCCTGAACTCAAAACCTTCTGCTATGTTTGACTTGGCATCACGTATTAAAACGTGGAAAGCTGCTTTCAGCTTCAGGCAAGGACAGGGTCGACAAACTCGGATGCAACGGTTTCTCACGTTTTCGGCCCTCCTTGTGCTTGGTTTCGCCGCGGTTCTCCTCACGGCGGCGCATTTCATGCGAGGGAAGGAGACTGTTGGTCACGCACCTACTGTTTCTCCGGCCGATGGAACCCTCTCAAAAGACGTATGTCTCCCGCAAGTATCTCACTTTCGTTCGAGTAATGCCCAAGTCACCAGGTGGAAATTTTCGCGCACGTAGTCTCCATAGATCCCGCAACCCGGACAATGATTGTGGACTGGTATCCACGCCTAACAACCGCACGCATGCGGTCATGCTCAGAGCATCTCACAAATCCAATAATCCGGGAATTCTATGTGCCACAGTATGATTTCTGCGTATTTATTGCTCCCCTTCGTTCATTGGCTTTTTCATAGTGTCTTACTCGATGGATCTAGTCCGGGATGGAGCCCCAGTGGCGCAAATTCCGTGTATGAGCCATTCTATACGCTCAATAGCAGCGCCCAATGTAGGGGCGGTACACCCGCTTCTTACACATCGTTCCGGACTGTGACCAAGCTCCTCGCAACCATGCAACTCACTCTTTCACGAGAAACACGGTTCTCAAGTCTGCAGAGTTACCCTTTTGACAAGTTCGTGGGTTTTAAATTGAGTTCCATCGCCAGACATCTTAGAATATTTCCAGATATACTGCCCCGTTGTCCATCGCCGTTCGGGATCCGAGGACAGGAAGATCACAAGCTCCGGCCATATCACAACTTGTTGGAGTCGTTGTGTGAGTCGACGCCTGTGCGAGATCGACTTATATCACAAGATTAACGAGGTGCCACTTTGAATTAGAAATTTCGAAATAACACTCGAGCGGAGCTTCATCGCGCCAGATGCAGACGGAAATCATGAGCTCCTACTTGATCTCGTCATTACACGGTCTAAGGCCGTTCGAGGCTTCGTTGTGGCTACAGTCATTACCAACTGTACGTTCGCTTCTAACTGCCCGGCAACTTCGCTCACCAGCTTGCAAATTCTCAAATCCAGGGCTTGCAGCGTCGGCTTTTCTCGTTATCGTGGCAGCAACGTTGGTCTATCCGCACCACAAAATATACTCTGAGGTGTTCGTTGTGCCTGTCGGTGCCTTGTTTGCATTTACCAGCATTCGAGCCAATTTACCAGGCGCTCCGGATGGATTCGGTAAGCTAATTCGCTCAGCCCCGCCGTTCCACAGAGCTCATGCGCCTTCTGATCAAATTTCAAGGGACGACACTTGGTGAGTCGGCCCTATCAATGCACAGAGGCTGCCCTAATGAAGCCGACCCCCAACCTCAGATATGTTCTCGATCTTTCCGGTCCTTAGCATCATGTCATTTTGTGTAAGCATGGAGTCGGACTCTATTTTCGTGGGCGCTAACTTGCATCCCAAATTGGGATCAGAGCTTTGCCTTGCTGCTCATCGTGCTGTATCGGAGAATCACGCAAATCGCAGATATCTCTTCCAATCGTAGGTCATCTTTCTCGCGATTGGAACGTGAATTTGATGTTATTAAGTGTGGCCTAGAGCCTCGGCCTCTGAAGGGGAGGATACATTTGTATTAGACGAGACTGCGGCGCCAACGCCAACGCCAAGTCTCGCGATCCATCGCCCCTCGACAAGGTAATAAGCAAACAGTAAGGAGGTCATTCAGATGCTTCTTGTCTGGGCCCTCCTCGTGCCTCGCCTGATGACTGTGTCCAAGACCGACTTCCTTCTTATCGGATGATTCTATTGCAGCATTCGGGCGTCAATCGATGGATGGATGGATAGAGAGATAGGCTTTCGGGATTTTTTTTTGGAATTACGCTGGGCCTTTTGACACGTTGTACGACTGGGAAAAGACAAGGAAGCATTTCATGTACGCGTATATAGGCAATCTCAATCACACAACCACATCCCGTCAGGTCAGCGATCACCCTCGACCATCTCTCGAAGCAGAGCCCCCCCCTTGTTCCGCTACACTCCACCTCTCCAACCATCCACTTCGAAATATGTCCCAAGTCAACCCGTACAATGCCCTCCTTCTGATAGATGCCGCCGACAAGAAGTTCACCGAAGCCGGCCGCAAAGATTTGTTCAGGGATGTTGCATCATTTCTAGAAGAAAATGATCCCGAAAGGATATTCAATCTATGCCTTGTCCACAGGCATTTCAGCCTCGACCCAGATAAAATCATGGTCGCCGATAGGAAGCAAGATGGAAACGGAGAAACCTACTATGTCACTCAGCCAGAGCTCGCCGGATCTCCAGACGTCAAACCCAGCGCCTGGACCGTAGATGGATTTCCCTTTGAATGGAAACGCACGTTCACCGGGGAGTCGGTGGCCGATGCTCAAGCCCTGATCAGCAAGTTCAAAGATACCGTGAAAGGGCTCGAGGTTTTGGGACTTTGCTTGGCGCAGGACCCTCTCCCTGATGGAGAGATTTGGAGAGAGTACCTGCATGATAAGGAGAAACAGCAGATCACCAAGCGGTACCCTCGCGATGGGCCTTGGGACGACGGCGGGGTCTATCAAACCTCTTGGGGAGTAGCAGCCGAGAGTGGAAGCGATCCAGCAGAAGTCGAGAGCGGGAGCGAGAAAGCGAAAACCACATTGGTTTTTTACCAGAATTGCGTTTGCATACAGCATGCGTATGAGCCGGAGCCGGAGCCTATTAATTGATGCCATATACACAGCGCTTCTCTGTTCATTCTTCCATGATCTCTTTTGTCGTTCGCTCAATTTCGTGTCTGCTAGTAGCTAGACCCGTCCAATTAGCACTCTTACCATTCAAGCTAGCTACAGATTATCCTCCCTTGCCAGTGTGTCCTTTAGCTAATTATTGAAAATAGATCCAAAGGCTTGCGATGAATAAACAAGGTCTCCAATTTCAACATTCTAGTCGTAGGGGATTAGGGAACCTTCACCATATCGTGGCGACGGACCGTGAAGGACCGGAAGTTGCCGACGATGAGATCATTCCCTGTCTATTTTGGATAATTTCTGTAGTGGCCAACGAATGGCCGAAGCCCGCTACCGACAATGTGATACGAATTCATTTGCAGCTGCGGCACTCATTACACGGATGGTTGTACTCCTTATGCTTATGCTCAACGGAAATTCAGCCACCAGTCGCCGAACCCACCACTCTTTTCCAATATACCCGACAGTGACGAGCTGGATCATTCCGAACCAGACATTGCTAGAAATCGTGTTTATAGCACGAGCCACCCTTTTAGGCTTGCTCCCATCAATCCAAAGCGCCAGTCTTGTAAGTTCTCACTTGGTTCCCATGTCTCTTCCTCTTCACTACATCCTATCCATCGAATCTTGTACCACAATTTTCCTTTTTTATCGTATTGTGCATCAACAATTTCGTCCACTTAGTATTCCAGTTCCCCGTTTGTTAGCGATAGGGCCCATACCTAGCGCTAATACCAAACATGGTACAACAGCAACCGTGCAGATGAATTGGCCGCCCAGCCTAGAACGCCCGGCCCGTAAAACGGCTCCATTGCCTGAAACACTTTTCCGACGATCGAGTGGTCGCGGGGAGGCTCTACAAGACCCGCTTCTTACCTTACGGTAGCGGAGGACCCCCGACAACCTCCTAGAATGCCACTTCCAAAACAGCCGAAATTTGGCAATTTTTATCCGACCGATTTGGGCAATTTTTATCCAAATTTTCGCCAGTGGCCTCTCAGACCCCCAGATTTTATCCAAATTTCGGGAAGTGGCCTTTTTTACCTTTATTTTTCTTCCCGCTTCGCGGGAGGGCGTTATTTCGCGTTCTTTCAGCAGTATACATGTATTTAGCATCGTTTCTAGTAAGAGAAAAAAAAAACATCCTGTAGTCGCCTCCTCACTGGCCTCCTCCCTCCAACACACCACCTTTCCCTTCAACTTGGTCAGCACTTGCACGAATTGCTTGACGTTGGCGACGCTCAATTCGAGTTTTTAGTGAAACCTCAAGTCCTGCCCGACTGCTATGTCTTGATTAACAAGAGTCTATCGATGTTGGTAGACTTTGTCATTTGGGATGATAGATAGGCGTCGGAACTGTTGCCAGATGGCGCGTCCTTGCCAGATAATGCCTATTATTTTCTATTAAGTCTTGAATAGCTACCGTCCAGTGCAGACAGCCGCTCTTCGCCGGGCGTGAAGGGGCGGCGGGACCGCCGCCCTGTATCGAAGGCCAACCAGTGGCCGAAATTTATCCAAACTGAGAACAGGCCTCCGCCAGGCAACCGGTTTTTATCCAGACTTTGGACACGGCATGCCCTCAATTTCGGGTGGTTTTTATCCGGATTGTGTGAAAGGGGTGGCCATTTTTGGCCAATTTTTATCCAACATTGCAGTGGCATTTTAGGTGGTTGTCGGGGGTCCTGATTTTCCTCCGGCCTACCCCGCGGTTTTGCCCAAAATGTGTCCGGATTGCAAAAATGTGTCCGGAAAGTGCCTCCGGCCTCTGCCTAGGTTTTCAGGGGTCCTTTCGTTCCCTCTCATTTGTTGAAATTGTCTCACAGCACGACGCAGCGACAGCGAACGAAAGATGCAGTTCCCTTCGTGGCGCTTCGCAAGGCCTCCCTCTGAAGACATTCTCTACTTCTTTCTTTTTCTACCGTTCCTAGAGATTCTACTTTGCTCAGTGCAATCTGTTAGAGCGCGATGCACTCTATCTGAAATACCGCGTACAATTCTTGTGGTCCATAGGTCTCCCTACTTTGGAGCGTGGACGATGACGGAGGATACGAGTATGGATTCTACTGTGGCTGGTACGGGGTTGATGAGTTGGGGTAGGAGGGTGCGTTCATCCGACTGTTATCTTCTTACATCCCTTTCTTCGAATTTTATCGCGTCTATTTGACTGAAAGATTATCTTTATAGCCATTGGATTGGACAGGACTCGTCTGAGATGGCTAGGCAATGATACAGGTGGCGCGCCGGCAAAGACGATCAACACCTACCTGACGGCGACGAGGGAGCTTCTTAGGATGGAGCCTGGACCTGTTAGTTCGAGTGTATCTTGAGCTCTGTGTAGGCGTGTTGTCTCTTCCTTCCTCTTCCTATGTCTACTTTGAGACCGAGGCCAATTTGATGAACGAGCCAACAAGCTTGGCCCGACAGTCGTTTCTATTAGCCTATGTCTATGTGGATATGAACACAAGCGATGGGCGAGCGCATTCTGTACAGTTGTATACGGACGTTTCGGCTTGTACGTTCGTTCGTCTATCTCATTCCTTCAATCCCTATGATCAAATAAACCAATCGTATCCCCAAATTTATGTAGCTCTGGTATCCACGCGAAATCATACGATGGAGTGAAACACCACTCGGACTTTGACCTCGATATACCACGACATACGACGAAGATCGGGGTTAGCTTTGGATACGTATGATGTCGCCGAGAACGCGAATCTGTTTTATGCGACCCTGGAGGTACGCTCTTGGCTTCACATCCCGGCTCGTGTAAATCTGATTGGTTATCTGTATGGTAGGGCGCGGGTGGAACTCGACGAATGGGTCCATTTTTCGAAGTCCCACAAACGTTCACCTCCAACGGGGCTCTAAACCACTCTGAAGACACTGTCTTCCGACGCAACACTTTGGTCACGTAAGCATCTCCCTTTTTTCCCACATATTCGTACGCGTCCTGACCCGTTGGAAACCTTCGCGGAAGGTCCTCCTGTCCTTGCATTCGCAGCCGACTTAGGGACGGTACAATCGACCAGCTCGCCTGTCTTCTATTCTATGGGATACGTCAAGGAGAACTTATTGACGGCGTACGGGGGCTCGTTTGGCAGTGAGAGACTGTCGTGCTACTTTTGATCGCAGTATGACCGTATCGGGTCAGCGGTAGGTCGCCTTTCCGCCCCAATGTCTCACCTTCGCAAGACTGCTTCAACTCAAGTTGGCTTATGATAGATTGACGCTTTCCTCGCCGACTTCCGAGATGCCAAAACCAGAGCGGAGCAGATAGACTGGAAGTTGAAGCAAGCAGCGAGCGCTGTGTCAACGGATCACGCAGCTTTGGTGTCGTTGTCGTTGCGGTAGACTATGGGTTCTATCGAGATTGCCCTACCGCAACGGTCTAGTACGCGGGGGCATTGGGTGCTAATGGGGAGAAGTATTTATCTGTAAGTAATCTGCTCTTTCTGTGTGATCCAAGCTCACCCCCTCTCTATTTGGCATGAAAATGTTCAGGACCAGGCAATCTCGCTTGCCGAACAATTGGAACAACTTGCTCTCGTCGATGATCATATATCTTATTTTTATGGTCAACCCCTAACTTGTGGATTGACTTACAATGTGTTTGCTGCGCAACTCATCGCTCCGGAGTTGATTACGAAGAAGGTCGATATACCCCTGCTTCATCAAACTCCTACCGTGGTTTGGGACGATGATATTGATTTTCTATTTCGGTTTTCAGAGCCCAATCAGACTTTTATGATAAGCAAGCAGCGTCTGGTGTGTATTCCTCGCCTATATACCAAATTGTCACGTCCGTTGATGTCCACCTGGAAACCAAGCTGCACCCGATGGCCACCCGTACGATACAGCAGATCCGCGTGTGTGAAGGGTTCTTCGTTTGGAGGGGCGCAAAAACAACCAACAGATGAAGAAGGTGGAAATCGATGGAAACTACTTCCCGACCACTTCGTTCTCCACTCCGGAAAGACGAACTTACGCCTCGAGTCGGAACTTTACAGCCAGCGCCTGCACCTATATCCCATCCGAGCTCATGCCAATGCCGTTCACAGTTCACAGGCCTGGTATCTGGTGGGGATCATAGTAATGATAACGCCATTTCACCCACAACAAACGTCCCAGTCCTCCGGTGAGCGGCAAGCCCGCTCGGTATGTGGTGGCGAACCCACCTCCTCCTACGTCTCCGTCCCTGCGGTCAGATGGGTCATCCTCGGGAGCCCAGGACCACCTTTCGTATTTGCCTCCACCGTCCGGCACAAGTTCGACTCAGAATCTTCAGCAGGAGGTGGAAGAGTTGAGGAGGGAGGTTGGTTTATTGAGAGCGCAGCAGCAGACTCCGTCGTCGCAACCGCCACGACCACTAGCTACGACGATGTCCTTCGGTTTACCACCTAGCGAGCCTCTTCCTTTGTATATTTCGAGTTGAGAGCGGTTTCAAATTATTGCATCATCTTATTGACTTTCTCGATCATTTCCTGACATATACGTCTGCCAATGGTGTGTAAAATGAGTTTCCGGGGACAGTAATGAAATGTCCTATTGATGAGGAGAGCTGGTATGCTTGCTAAATGCCCAACCTGTCCGTTAGGAGGTCTCATCACTATAAAAGAACAGCAAGCCCAGTCCGGTCTTCTGTCGCAACGAACTTGACCGAAGCGGGTTTTCCGACACAGCTAGGGACACATAGAGTCTGAATCGGACAGCGATGGACGGAGACACAACTCGAAAATGTTAATATAATCGTCCACATCAAGAAAACTGATATACAGGAGACTAGGTTAAATATCGATATTCATAGGTGTAATGACGTCCAATCCTCTTGCCCTCGATCTTCAAGCCCCTAACATCCACATCCTGCCTAGCCAAGAGAAGGCGAATAATCCTCTCATACCCATGCCACACTGCCAGTGACAACGCCGTGTCCCCGTTCCCATTTCTGGCATTTATGTTGACACCTGGGGAAGCTAAAATCGACCTGACTACTTCCTCGTGTCCAGAGTTCACTGCGAGAATCAACGCGTTATTTCCATCCTTGTCGCGGTAATTCGAGTTGATACTGGGATTGGAGAGTAGAAGCCGCACAACGGACTCCTGTCCATAAAATGAAGCCCAGAGAAGCGCCGTACGGCCGAACTTGCAATCGACGACATTTGGGGAGTCCTCCCAGTTGGTGAGTGGGAGGAAGGAAAGGAGTGTCTCTTCGTCTCCACTTCTGGCCGCACATATGAACAAGTTGCAGCCGCACGCAGGAGTGTCTTGGAAAGACATTTTTCCGCCGAGGGGTGACGACAAGATTTTGTTGACGGTGTCGAAGTACAATTGATGTGCGGCAGCGATGATTGCGGTACCATGGGTCGGACAGCGAATCGTCGGGTCGGTGTCAGGTCGGGCGAGAATGAGATCGAGGAAGGTATGTCGTCGCAAGAAGGACCCTACAATAAGGGCTGTACAACCGCAACGGGCCTGGGTGTTAATCTGAATACTCCGATGTGATAGCACAGCTTCGGACATTCCAGCATTGCCAGCCCGTACACAGCACACAAGAATGGGATCTCCTTCTTCTCCAAAGATACGGCCTTTCGTCATTCCATGATGGCTGGTACGGGCTACAGGGCCATTCAAGAAACCAACAACGTAGGGACCCGTTTTTCTGGGTGTGAGGCGACCGAAGCAGTTGGAAGGAGTGGGTTCACGAAGAACTATTTTCGGGCCAGTGTTCATGTAAGCACTCTGCTTTAGCCAGCATTCCCTTTCGCGAAATGGGCGATAGTGAGGACCTGTAAGGAGAGGGAGTGGAGGGGCAGGGGAAAAGCATGCCCTTAATGCTTTTTGGCTGTAGGCATATTGATTGACATTGAGATCTGTGCAACCTTTGATCAGCTGGGCTACAACACGTCCCCACCCAGCTTGAACAGCGACCATCAGTGGGTGATACTTGCCAGCATTGACGTTGATCCCTTTTGTCGAGAGAAGCCAGTAAACAATTTGTTCCCCACCGTGATGGCAGGCGGCTGCTAGCGCGGTGTATCCATCCTTGGTAAGAATATTGGGATCGATCCTGGGATGATCGAGGAGGTGCCTGACAATAACCAGGAATCCTCGAAGGCAAGCAGCAGCCAGAGCGGGCTCCCCACCATTGGGGTCGATTCCGGGTACATCAAGCAGGAGGCTGACAACATCAGCGTGCCCTGCGAGGGACGCTGCTGTGAGTGCAGGAGTAAGGTCCATCGTGCTGTCATAGTGCTCCAAGAGTGCTTTGATGATATCGATCTTGCCTGCTCGTGCTGCATTGCGGAGTAGAGCTGGCTCTTTCCGAATGGCATTGGGTGATGCCACGGAAAGCGATGCCACCAGCTTCAATACCCCTGGGAAGAGTGCAATTCTACTATTCCGTCCAATGTTATTTTGGTCCAACATCAGCGACAGAGCAGATTCGCCTCTGTCGTTCAATGTGTTTGGGTCAAGATCCTTCGTCTCCAGCAACACGGGCAATATTTCATGCCAGTCCTTAGCGTGAGCCGCAACGTGCAAAGGGGTGCTGTAGATATCGTGCGAGGGAATGGTCCAGGGGGGCTGGTAATACCAGAGCTGTTCGGGGGATAAAGAGAGTTGAAACAGAGGGAGACTGCTGACATAATCGACTCGGAGTGGATGGTCTACTTGAGCACTGCCTCGGCCAAGTCTAATGGTGACATTGATATCTGGGTGGGATAGCAGTGCCTGGACGACCTCGGGTGGTCCACGTTCACACGCNAAAAAAGAGCGCAGTTGGCCCACAAGGCTGGCCGGGCCCTCCGGAGTCCTGAATGTTGACGTTGATGCGACGATCCGCCAATAGTGTCTTGACGATTGCAGTGTGGCGTCTGCAGACCGCTACAATGAGTGGGGCGTGCCTACCAAGGTTCACATCAACGTCGTGCCGCGCAAGGAGATTTTGTACTAATGGCATGGATCCACTGCATGACGCTGCCGAGAGTACCGTCCATCCCCCCTCGATCACATTTGCATCCAGCCCATAAGTCGGGTGAAGCAGCATCTGAGCAATTTCATGGTTGCCACGAAAAGCTGCGCGCACCAGGGGGGGAAGCTATTCCAGCGGAGGGTTGAACCTTGGGATGGGCGAGCAACATCCGGCAGATACTTCGGTGGTTGTTCCACGCTGCACGAGCAAGAGGTGTCCAGCCGAATTTGTCTTCTGTATTGACATCGATATCCAGTTCATATGCCGGCTGAAGAAGCAACTGCACGATTTCGGGGCAGCCATGAGAAGCTGCTAACATCAAGGGGGAGACCCTTCCAGCCCGTAACTGAATTTTGGGATGAGCAAGTAGCATATGGCAAATGCTTCTATGATTGCCGCATGCTGCATGGGCGAGAGGCGTCTGGCCGAGGTCATCCTCCACATTGACATTGATATCCGGTTGTAAAAGGAGAGCCTGCACCACTGTATCCCTTCCACTCCGACATGCTGCAAGTAGAGTTGCTGAGTCCCCATGACTGTGCCTGATGACGGGTAGGAGAGAGTCGACAATATCCTGGTGTCTGTTCCCTGCAGCCAGTAAAAGACTGCGCGGTATATGGCGGTCCAACAGCAGCTTGCGGAGCGGTGAGTTTAGGGCCCAAAGTCCGTGCATAAGTGAAGCTTTGTGGGAAAGGAGAAGCGAAACGGTATGTGTGTGGCCTGCATTTGCGGCAGTATCAAGTGCTGTCCACCCCATAGCGTCCTTTGCATTGATGTCGACAAATCGGAGAGCGAGCTCTACAATTACTGTGTGCCCACGCCTTGCAGCATCGATAAGTACTCTCGACTGCATCTTTATTCTTGCGGGTTCGGGACAACCGTGAACTAGTTTGGAGAAGGTCTCCTCGAGACCCAAACGTGCGGCGAGGTCGAGGCAGAGATCGATATCGCTGGCAGTAGCATTGGCGAGAATCCGTCCATGGGATAGGAGAAGTTTTAACAAGGTGTCATTTTTCGCAACGGACAGTGCTGTTCCCGAAACCATACAGCGTGCGTGAATGTTGATTTTAGGGTTGGATAGAAGCAGTGCGATAATGGTGAGCTGGTTGGTGGACGCTGCAAGTAAAAGTGGGGTACAGCCACAATGGGGCCCTAAATGTATATCAACCTCCTCGCGTGAAAGAAGGGCTTCAACGGTTTCGGAACGACCTAGACGAGATGCATAGCACAGGGCGGTATATCCGGTGAAGGGGTGTTGCGCATTGACATTGATTTCGGGATTGGAGAGGAGTTGTTGAACAAGGGATATATGGCCTTCTGATGCGGCCCACGACAGTGGCGAACGTGTACACGTTTGGACATCCGACCGGACGCCTTGGCACGATCCCAATAATTCGACTATCTTGGTGTGACCTCTGTTGATAGCGGAGGCCAGTGCAGTGCACCCGCATGCAGCTCTTGCGTTGAGTGTTTCTATGTCTTCTGGGTCGATGGATAGCAGGAATTGAACCATTTCTTCACGATGGAATGCCGAGGCCAAAATGAGAGGGGTTCGACCATCAAGGCTGAGATCTCTGACGGACATTTCGGGCCACTTCTCTAAAATAATTTTGGCAGAATTGACATGACCACCGATCGCGGCGAGATGGAGGAGATTGAATCGATGCTTTGGAGTGACCCCGCAGCTGGGCGACATGTCCGTCAAGAGATCAGTGAGGCCATGCAATACGGCAAGGTGATGAGAGCCGAGCTCATCGGAATAGAAGCCATTATTCCAGGGGTAGGGCAAAGGTCTTGAAACAAATTGGGATACGTGAGATGACAGCCCCCTCTCTTGACCGGATAGTCGGGAGTGCGTGCCCCAGTGCCTGTAAGCATAGTTGAAGACGGGTCGCAGACTCTTCGAAGGGCCAAACCCTTCAAAGGCAACTTCTCCTGTTGGGGAATTGCGGTACCGGAGTTGGGCAGATAGGTAGACGACGCAGATAGACGACAGAAATGTGTGAGGTGCAGGGAACCACGAGAGGCATGCTTCCTTGAGAAAGTCATGGGCGGTATAATCTAAACATGGTCTTTAATGTCGAAACTGTCTGCACACAACCGTAGGCACTTACGAATAAGTCTGAGAGGTGTAGAAAGAGAAGCCGAATCCTGGGATCTCGAGACGAGGCCACAGCAAGCATCGAAAATGAATTCTCCGGATGTGATGTCATCTTCATCGAAGGTCTCAAGGTCGAGATTGGTAGCTAAAGCATGTTGCAGCTGATTCATTGGCAATGGCTCGAGGGTATGTACCAGCCACACGATCGCTCTCTTTGCTAAAAGGACCTCTGCATCGCTTTGGGCGTTGATGCGCTTCAACGTGTGCTCATAAAGATCGTTGATGGTCGTAGGAAGAGTTTCGAGAGCGTTCATTAAAGCCCNGGGGGGTCATGCTACCCTTCAATGCTTCGATTTGCAAGCTCGCGACCAGAAACCTGGATAATCAGGAATTGTGGATGAGTATAGCATGTACAATAACCGATAATTGTAGACACCTACATGCCACCCGACNTTTTTCTTGATAGCTTCACAAATGCGGCGCTTCTCACTATCCTTCTTAGCAAGCATCGTCTGCAGCCGGGGCATCTGCGCGATTTTCTTCTCGACAAACAGCTCTATGTCTTCGTTTCGAGCCTCAATATCGATGTAGACAGCACCACGAACCAGACATTCGAATGATTTCAGAGGGCGCGACATGATTAATGTACGAGTGTTCGATGGAAGAGTGTTGATTCTCTCGAGGAGCCGTATCTTGACTTCTTCCTGAGCTTCGTCCAAGCCATCCAATACGATGTACACCTTTCTGAACCCAGTACATATGGCGGAGAGTAATTCATGCAGCTCTGCTTCCGATGGCCAAGTATCTTGCCTTTGATGGATAGCGAACGTTTCGCTGATATGCCGGAGAGTTGCTGGATCGTATTCCAACAGCTGTCGGATCCATGCCGCAAGGAATTGAGAGGTGGGATGTTTCTCCGTGTAGCGACAGTAGGCGAATATGACAGGCACTCGCTTCTGAGACGAAAATTCCTTTTGGAGGTGGTCAACAATGAACGCTCTGAGTTCGTAGTCAAAGACGAGTAGCATCGAAAAGGTATTAGAAACACGAACGAAAGGATCGTCTTGCCAGCGCCCGCTAGGAACCCAGATTAGATCAACAACCGTTCGGGGTATGATACTTCGATAACTCACGCATCCCGGTCCCCCACAAGATCTTGACGTTATTTCGCATCCAAAGATGATATTCGCTGGTCTGCGTGAGCCAAAGGCCTGTGCCTGGGGTCCTTTTCTCAAGCGCGTCCGAATGGATGTTCCGGAAGCTGGTCGTTGTCAACCAGTCGGCGACTCTTCGTAATAGCTCGATATCTATTCAAACATACGTGCACTTGTCAGATGAGCAAGAAGGAAGAGAAGTCGGAGACCTTACCATTTTCCTCCATATCAACGCCAACGGCATTCACAGAGATATTGCAGTTCTCGTATACATTCATCTTCATGTCCTTCCCAGCGGATTGGATCTTGACATTCTTCATTCCAAACTTGCTTGCGCCCGCAAAAGCGCCCACAGAATCTAGAGGATGGCTATGAGCAAGATTAAGACATTTTAGGGAGAAGATCGTTTCACAGTCGTGCTCGGAAGGTTCGTCCATGATTGCGATGGTACTGGTTGTGGTAGCAGAAACAGAGATGGGGTTCAGTACTCAAAGTTGACAGAACAATTGCGACAATCGGTCATGTCGTTAACAGCATTGAAGTGGCTGTACGTTTACCAAACGGGCTTTTGGAAACACTTCAAGTCCGCCGGGCGTCCGGCGCTTGTGTGATAATACGATGCAATATTGTTGCACGAAACAAAAGGCGTTTAGTTTCGTGGACTCCACCGAAAAGAAAAGTCCGTCCCAAATAACAGAACTGTTGTTAGTCGGTCGCCGACCCTCCCTGAGCCACCTTAATGGTAGGTAGGTATGGTTATCGTATTCAACGCTCAGATCTATGTCCGAGATGCCCTTCAATGACACCATCGCAGGGGAAATTCTGACATGCGTGGCTGTTACTCCGAAAAGGGAATACTAAAGAACAACGCGCGTTTGATAGCCTGAGTTTACCAATGCTTTCAAAGGGATACAACAGCAAACAAACGAAAGCCTAGGCTCTGACCATTCAACTTTATTGCTCGTCTCTCTGGCTACATAGCCTAGCATAGGTCATCGATATAAACCCCTCAAATGTCGCGAGAAAAAGCAGAGAACAATAAACTAGCACTCCAGAGTCGTATACCAAAGTTTCGGGTGAATAGCTTTATTTCTGGAGTCCACGAATGGCAAACTCACTACGATTGCTACTGTCTCAGATTCACGGCGTTTTCCACAGAGCTTCATCACTCTTCAAGAACCCTCTGTTACTGTTGCTCACGTCATTCTTGAAGGAGGATTGGCCGTGTAAATCAATAATATGACGTCTGGTATCCAGCGCGAAAGTTTACGATCGAGGTATACGTAGAAGTACAGGAGTAATGTACAGCCCCATTGTATGAGAAGAGCTGGGTTTTTTTTATGAGGCCGAGATTGAGGATACAGGAACAGCGAGGCCAGGGCAGTATTTCGTCGCAATAGCGACCTCGCGCGTGAGGAGGACCTGTTCTTGAAGTGTCTGGACGGACACAGAGGGGGACATTGTAGGGTCGGTTGGAGATGGAAAAAAGGTATGAGAACGGAATGGTAGAAGTTGAACTTCGTACTGGAAAAGAGAAGGATGCCGAGATTTCAACCGGCCATGTGAGCGGACCCTGGATATTGGGATACGAGAAACGAGACGTACAGAGATATTGAACAGGGGAGATGGGCAGCTGGGTTTGAGGGTGCCAGGAAGATGAATCTCCCCTCCCAATGTCCGGGTCCTGAGGTCCGAAGGAAACACACCGGGTTCTGGTGGAATGATTCGCCACTTGGCGAAGGCTATTTCGTCCAAGGCTTCGACGAGATCTTCGAGACTCTGGGGCTCAGGTCTTCGCAAAGAGCTCATGAGCACGGATTGTCTTACACTTGAAGAGTTGCGTGAATGGAGTGACCTTGACGAATCAGAGAGGGGCCGATGTAACGCAGAAATGGCACCGTTATCACCGTCATGTGAAGACCCTGCTTTACGAACAGCGATATTGCTAACTCTCTGGGTATACCGTACTCTGCGTATGAGTCGTGTTCGTTGCGCCGTCGGAATGGCCAATAGATTCAGGGCCTGAATGTCGGAGCTGGTGATAGTCAAGTGACAAGGTATGATACTTCCGCGAGTGTAAGTCAGCTGTAGCATCATCTTGGATCAGGATTGATGCGAAGAGGCTGGAAGAGAGCACACGCACAGGTTTAGCGAGACTGAGCGCACATTCTAGATGGACCATTCGCTCATCCAGTAGCTCACCTTGGACACTTATTGACGGAAGGGATTCCCATCCTTCAGGGTCTTGAGTGGGACTAGGTGTGTCATTTCCGTCTTGGTATGCAACTTGGCGCTTGAAGCTGAAAGGGCCAGGCTCCACAGAAGGAGCATACACAATATGGGTTTTAACTCTACAATACGTAGGTTAGCATGTCCTGATGTAGGTGTACAGTTAAGGCGATCTCGACACTCACTTATCCTGCTTCCGCAGAAGGCCGTGAGTGATTCGTATGGTCAACTCGTAATGAACATTTGCAAGTATTTTTCGCTCAAGAAAAGTCGGCGGTGTGGGGTAGACGTTATTTGGTACCTGTGTAGATTGGCCCTCCAACTGTCGCGCCGTCTGGCCAAGTATCTCCTGCCTGATTCTTTTTTCGTTGGACGCCGCCGATGAGGAAGTAGCAGGCGGAGACATAGACGCAGGTACTGTTGATTCATGCCTCGCTTTTTCAGATATAGACGGATGTTGGTTGGGGCAGAGGTCAATAGGAAAGGGAGTGAGAACGTCAGGAGACTCGTTGCGACCCGAGTAGAGGTGAGCAGGAGGTCGATTCTGTCTTTCTTCCACTTGCGGTACTGGTCGTTTCTCGGAAGAGGGCGGCGAGCGAATGAGGAACGGCGAAAAGGGTGTCACAATTTCCTGTGGCGATGAAACGACTGGAGGATGTTCTTGAATGAGGCCCAAGGAGCGCTTAGTCGAACTTTCGCCGTCGAGGGGAAAAGGCGAGATAGACGTAGCGGAAGGGGTTTCAGTCAAACTGGTACCGACGCCGTGACCGGGACTGAAGTTCGGTTCAAATCTCCCGTCCTTCGAAATCGCGGTAGGCAGCGGGAGGTTGAAGGGGGTGATATTCCGAGAGCTCAAGTCGCCGTTAATCTGGGCTGATACCGTCGGAGAAGGAAGGGGGAACGGCAAACGAGTTTTCAAATCCATATGGCGAGGAAAAGAGAACGAAAAGCCGAACCGATTCAACCCAACCAGCTTGCGGTCTGAGCGACGATTGCTATATTTTACATCAGAACCTCGGTCGTAAACCGGTACGGAGTACTCCAGAAAGCAGGGCGAGTCTGTGCTGAGATAACTTGTGGTTAATTGGCCACGAACCTGACCAAACAGTAGCTCTTGAGTCATCAGGCATTGTCCCCGAAGGATGTAGCATACACTTACCGTTGCTGTGATCGAATGAATCGTTTTGGGTTTATCGAGGAATACATCGACCTGGCCTTTGAATGGTTCGGAGCCTTCGAAATGAGGGATCCGAGGCATCCTCTCCTTTGACGAATCTTCCACCGCAGAGAATATTCCGACAGCAGCCCAGGCTTCCTTCCTTGTGCCTTTCGTGATATGATATTTGTATTCCACTTGCAAATTATCCTCTTGGTCGTGCAGCAGCTGAATTTGATCGGGTTCTACTCCAAACACTGACGAGTATCTCGGAAGTTGAGAAGGGCCATCGGATCGGGCGCTGGTGCCAGAATTACGGACAGTAGGCGGACTCGTCTGTCCCCAGTTTGATGATGCTGCTTCGGACGAAAACTCGATCCTTGAATACCGGGGCAAGGTATCTGTTGAACTGGTAGAGAAGCTTTCACGCCGCCTCTCGGTTTGTCTGGGTGTAGAGAGTGGAATGCTGAAACTCATGAGTGCTGTGGTGGCCTCGGAAGGGGTTTGCTCCGAGTCACTCGCAGGAAGAACTCGTGATGTCCTAGGCGCCTCTTGAGCATAGTATCATCAAAATGTAAAAAAAACNAAACGTAATACTCACATCCTGTAGGTGATGTCTTCATGTAGGAAAAAAGGTGACGAGCGTACAGATCTTGAGGCGAGGTAATTTGCCAAAACCTTGGTGAGAGATGGGAGATGGAGGAAGAAAAGTCTGGATCGACGTTCTCCGCGGGTTTAATAATGAAAGATCGTACCCAAGTGCGGCAGTACCGCTGGTTGGAATTCGGTGTCACTGTCTGTTCTCCCGAATGATGACAATTGGCGCAGCGATAGCGCCAGTCAATTTGAAGAATGCAACGATGTAATCCAAGGAGTTAATCCAGGGAGTTAATGTGATGGGCAGTACAAAACTGCCGTTTCATTCAAGAAACGGCCACATGATAGTTGCAGCTCGAGGTTTCCGTTTCAGTGGCGCTTCAACTGGCATCAGTCGGCAGCAGGCGTGGGAACTGAATTGATCCGTGCGCTTTTGGGAAGGTGCTTTGTGTTTTGGTGCACAGGGATGCTATTGTTACCTACTACGAATCTACGTCAACCCATACCTTTACTTGCAGTCAATGGCTGGTAAAATTCAAGCCACGGCCTCAAGGCACACCATTCTGGCAGCGCCGTACGAGTCCGAGTTGTCCGGGCGAGGACCTACAATCGTTGGAAAACCCTTAGAATGTCGTACAGTAGGTGGGTAGAAACAGATGCCCGTCAGTACCGGAGGGATGCCCTCCATGTCACGGGTAGAGCAAGTTTCGAATCACCAATGATCTTGTGGTTCCGAGGGTTGATCGGCCGCATGCGATATATCACCATCTAGCGCTGTAACAAATGTAGATAGGAATCGTTGATTTGCCGGGCCTTGAGTGCGACCAATCATCCAATCTTCCCGCGAAACGCCGATCGACTCGAAGGAACATGGTGTACCCCGCTTTCGTGTAATGGGTTTGCATAGCTTCACGGTTAATTTACACCATCGCTTGCATAGACACCGAACTCCTGAACATTCGGAAAACTGCTCCTTTTGGTGCCCGAAATCATGGACTTCGCAGGCGCAAGCGCACTCCCGTCCATCTCCAGCGACGTGCCACAAGCGCAGGAGGTGGAGGTACAGGCCCTGGACTCTCGCAACCTGCGCGCATTCTACGAAGAGAATCTGGGCGATGACAACCCGCAATTAATGCTCTAGAGCTTTCGCTCGAGGTCCTCTGCTCAAAGCTGTAAACTATGGGCTTCGAATCGACACGGAGACAAAACAGTTCGAGTCCAAAGGCTCGAAGGGGTCAACTGCTGGGAATGACCCGTCTGAGTACGAACTCTTTTCAGTTCTCCAGGCAGGATGGGCCTCTTATTTTTTGAGCTGCGAGATAAATCGCCGTATCCCGAAGTTCGAGCAGCTATTTTGAGCGTCGACAACCCCAACATACCTGTTAACACTTTGCGAATTTTGGAAGCATCCCGTCTTGACCACTAAACAGAATGCTAATCTTATTTATTCTTAGATAGTACCTAGGAGTGTTTTTTTGTTTTCGTGGCAACGGTATTGAACAGTCAGGTACTGATATTTCGCTGTAAAGTGTATTGCTCCCAGGAATCGTCGTTCGGCTTATCTCCTTTTCGTTTGGGTAACCACTTGCCTGAATCTTGCCGCACCGTATTCAGCACGTTGAGCCGCAAATGAACGCTGAACCTATGTCAGCTTTCTATGAAAGAGCACGCGCGCGTCATAATAATGGGAGATCTCGCATGCAACGGCGTCTACGCAATGCAAACTGTGGTATGCCCCAGGGTGTTCGATGGCATCCGAGTTCCCTACTCCCACCAAATTCTACTTGCCCTCAGGGCTCAGGTCTTCGGTTTCTCTCAAGCTGGCTTACTTCGTGATGTCGTATGACCAGCGCTCGTTCCCTACGATGGTCTACACAAAACATATTAAGCCAGAGGCTGAGAAAGGGCAGCTCCCCGAGGGAAATTCTTCCTGTTCGTCGCTGCTGGGGCTTTCGTATGGTACCGGGTGCCCGTCTACTTTTTCACGGGTCTCAACACGTCAAAATGGGTCTATATCTCCGGAGAATGCCACTGTCAACGCGTTGTTCGGTGTTCAAACAGGGCGTGGTATTTTGACATTCGATCGGTCAATAATTGCATAGTAAGTCCGCTCGCTAATCCAGTAGCCTCAATCATCTGATTTATCATTCCCGTGGTTTACCGTGCGTCTTTCTTTGGATTTCAGAGCAGTAATGGACACTCATCATGGTCTCTTCTAGTCACCAACACATTTCATTCAACGCATTTCCCGATTACATCATTCCATTTATTCGACAACACCGGTTAGAGATACCAAGTACAAAATATCCTGGCGAATGCAATCTTCGATCACGCCAAGTATTCCGCCTACTCTCCCCGATTTCTGTCAATTTCGTCCGCCATGTCGTATGAATCTGCTTATTCCTATATGTATGTCTTCCTTGAACGGAGTGAAAGCAAAACAAAGACATACATTCGTCAGTCTGGCTACGAGAGACTAGCTTTCTCCAGGTTACGGTTCTCCGCCATCGTCGTTCACACTTTCCGTGCATCAATCCGGAGTCCCATTTGTCCCGAACCCCTCCTCACTTCTGGGGCACTAGGCTGGTTCCGGAAGGACAAAGCCAGTCGGTTTCAGAGAACGCTAATGGTCAAACAGGACGTCCGTTATCATCTCATGCGGAATTAAACCGAAGTACCATGGTGGTGGTACTGTATGGCTCTGCCCCTGGTATTGCTTTTTGCCGCTATGTTCGTCCTACCACTTGCAATCCTCGTCGCTGTCTCCAACCAAACTATCCCTAAGTATCTTGAAAGATAGGCCCTCGATCAGTTTACCTCTGTTTATGTCTTGGCAGCTGCCTTTGACCACCTCTTTCGCCCGTTCTGCATCCTTTGATACCGGTAATTGTTCCCGCTTTGACCTCAGTATTGTAGGAAGGGCCTACTATGCGTCGTGATTCAGACCAAACTGCCAAAACTCTCATCTTCTATTATAAGGAATTGCTATTATCAGGCATCGCTNAAAAAAGTAAGCTCAAAAGCTGCACACCGATTAAAATTCAGGTATTTCCAACTACGCCAATAAATGGAATTCAAGAGAGCGGCGTTGCCTTCAGCCAGCCTCTCGGCGCCTTCTCTGTGATCTCGGCGTCGCAATGGCCAGATACCGTTAGCACACGCCATTGATGCCCTCAAACCGGGGTCCACAATAATACGCTCGCAGATTCACTGACTGACATTGTGTTCAAAGCTAAGCTATAAGCACAGTAAACATCTTACCTCAAGCAACTCACAAACTGAACGATAATGAATTTTGTCAAATTCAAAGCCAGTCAATATTGGAACAATCCAGAGCCTCACCGAGATCCCAATGCCGTAGCGAAGCAAGGCAAGGCTTGTGATTATTCAAGTTGATCCATGAAGCGGCAACCAGCGATATGGTGGTTACCTCGTTAGCGTGGTCGAACAACAATGCGTTGCTTGTCAGATGCACGAACCGTGAACCACAAAACCGCGAACAGCCTCCCAGTCCATCGGTTTTCTGCCCCCGCAAGAATGCCGCGTCCGGCACGGGCATGTGATAGGTGCGGAGCGTGGCTTGAACTTGGGCCGAAACATTCAAACAACTTGGAACCCAACTACCACCACGCTTTGACATGTATTTCCAAAGATCTATCGTTCCAGCACTCAAACCTTTCCAAGTTGTTGTCTGGGGAGAGACGGCTCTGGACTTTGTTGGTGTGAAGACTATGACCCCTGTAAGTCAAGAGCTCCACAGACACATACCGCGTACTGGAGCAATGGCCAGGCTGACATGTCTGCAGAGCTACATGGTCGTACCCTCAGAGGACGACTTCGACGCACTCGCTCAGCATCTTCTAGATTCGGGATTCCGCTCCGCCCCTTGGTCCTATGCCATCAAAGACCCCGAGAAACTCAAAGCAGACCCTGTCAAAGAGAAAATCTATCGCGAGGGCTACGAGGGGCAGTACCAGCTGATCGACGATAACTCCCTACGGTTCAAGCTCCTAGACACTNCCCCCCGACCATCACGTCCTCTTAGTTGTGATACGTAGCAAATACGTCGGACTCACANCCCCCCACCGACGAAGCCTCTGCAAAACGGTTTACCCAAGTCGGTCACCTGTTTTACCCGGATAGGGAGCTGATGTTGCAGAGCGTTATTAGTACGCTATTGAAGGACAAGAGGACGCTTTGGCGAAACAAACTGCAAACCTGGGCTATTTCTTATTTGTACGGTCAGTTGCTGATGTCGGATGACTGTTTGGACTCAGTGGAGGATGAAGGGGTCAGGGCGTGGTTCAATAAGATGATTCGGCGCTATGAAGGCGGGTTGGACAGGACGCCAGCACATATTGTCAAACGCAGAGGAAGGATAGAGAACCGGGCGCAGGATAGTGGGATCTAGGGTCGCAGCTCAGAAATTGAGCCGTCTTGGACTGCGGAGCGTAGCAAAGGACCTTTTGTCATAGTTAATCCATCCATTATTCGTCCATCAACCGAGCGCAAATACCTCCAATATCATTGATTTAGTATCCTTTCCACGACCTCAGCCTTGGCGAAGGCTGTCTGTCTGTCCGAGTTTGGGCCGAATTCGACTGGCTTGGACACGAGCTGTATCATAAAAATTTTTGCCCACTGTTTTGAATTCACGGTACGCCGAGCGAATTTAAAATTAGGAAGCAACTTTTCTCGAAGAAGCAAATTTAGTGGCGAGTACAAGACACTGCAGGATATGATCTATTAAAGTACAAGGAAACAGGCACAGATGCAATTGAGGGAGATGGGCAATTTGAGATAGTGTTTACGAAAACTGTAAGAGGGGCCTAAGCTTCAAAGACGGCGGGGCATTTGATCTTCTTTCTCAAATCCGGTTCGAGTTCCGGGTCCTTCTTGAGAACGTACTTCAGAGCGTCGATGTCATCTTGCTTTTCGAACACCAATGCATGGTCGTTGAGTAAGGGAAGCAAGGCTTCAACGTCCTCTAAATCCGACCGCTCCTTCATCCCGCCCTTGCGCCCATAAGCGGTCAAGATCTTCTCTCGCACGATCCAGCGGGGACTCATGACAAGTACCTCGACGCCATCCCCCACAGGAATAGATACTGTGTTGTTGTCCGGATCCGTGAGGTCATACTGCGGACGTCCTGGCCAAGCTTGGGAGTCAAAAATCTCGAGGTCGACAATGATGGGCCGTGGATCCGGCTCGCGGTAGACTTGGAGAGCAGGGGTCTCGTAAAGGGTGATCTCTTGTATACTGGTCACAATGAGATCCTGATGCTCCTTTTGGAGGAGCTTGGATAGTCGCTCTGCATCAAGTGTCGGGGTTTGAGCTTTGTCGGGAACCATGAGCATATCTAAGTCTGTGGTGGCTCGGTTTGTCGTAACCTGGTAGTAGTCCAGCAGGAGACAGCATCCAGCGCCACCCATGAGGGCAAATGCTACGCCGCGTTGGGCGAAGATGGTGTTGATCCTTCTCGCACAGTCTTGCAACTCTAGCAGAGAAAGGGGTTCGCGGCGTGGGGAGTTGGTGGTAGACATGAAGACCAGATGAAAAAGCGTAAAGCGCAGGAGGGTGATCTAAGGGGAAAGCAATGGTATTTCGTTTCGGCCAGTCTCTCGATTTTAAGGATTAGCTTTTCACCTGCCCCTTTTATCTTTCAATTCAGACTAAAAGTTCTCCTAGACAAGACATATATGTGTTGCAGGAGATTGCACGAGTGTCCATTGAAGGATTGCGATGGCGAAACCCAGAACTATAGAAAAAAGTTGAACCCCATGTAAGTGCGCTGTGCGGAACGGACGTAGACACATCTACCATTGTTCCGAAACGATAGTATGGCCCAGACTCCCCGCTTTCAACTTTCGGGATATTTTGTCCACTTAGGAGAGGAGCCCATTACGCAGGCTCTACACCGGAGTGAACAGGGACTATCAGGAACAAGACATTGTACAATGTTCCACCATCCTGTTGCTGGTACCGATGGGTTGGTGGTCGGGAGAGCTCCAGAACTACACGGCCAGACGCTATTTTCTCTGGTGGACCGTCAGTCACCGGATGTCCAAGAGTTGAGCACGGGGATATCCAAAGTAGGTACATTTTCGATCCTGGGGATCTGAGCGTCATAGCTTGCTTGCTCTCCAAGAAAGGAAAGTACAGCCTGAGAAGAACTTGAGGTTGAGGCCTCGACGATTTATTGAACACGCTAAGTCTGTCTGTCTGTCTGTATGCACGAAGTAACTAATTCTCAATGCATCTACTAATATTTCTTCGAAAGAAGGCTTCCACGAATGTGCGACTCATCCGAGTAACTCATCTGGTTGTTCTTCCCTTCGCAAGCGCGTCCGAATGAATGTTTCGAAAGCTGGTCGTTGTCAACCAGTCAGCGACTTTTCGAAATAGCTCGACATCTATTATATATTCAGGAAAAAGTGGGCTCGAGATAAGCTAGAATGGAGACTTGGGGAACCCACCATTGTCTTCGGTATCGACGGCAACGGCGTTCACAGAGATATTGCAGTTCTTGTATACATTCCCAGCAGTTCGGATACTGACATTCTCGATCCCAAAGTTGCTCGCGCCTGCAAAAGCGGCACCCACAGAATCTGGAGGACTGTCGTGAGCAAGACTAAGAAATTGCAACGAGAGGATCATCATCACAGTCGTGCTCCGAAGGTTCGCCCATGAAAGCAAAGACACTAAACGTGATAGCAGAAGACAGAGATGGGGCTCAGCGCTCAAAGTCGAAAGAACAATCGCAACGATGGCTCGTCCCGCTTAACAGCATCGAAGTGGCTGTACGTTGACAAAACGGGCTTTTGGAAACACTTCGCTGGGAGCCCGGCGCTTGTGTGGCAGTAACATACATGCAACCTTGCTGCACGAAAAAAGACGGTTGGTTAAATTCGTGGACTCCACGAAGAGAAAAAAGGCTTCACCAATCATGAACCCGGGTTGCCAATCGGTCGTCGACCCTCCTTGAATTGCTCAAATGGTATTGTATTCAACTTTCAGACCCCAGTCCGAGATGCCCTTGAATGGTCCAATCATACGAAGACCTCTGACGTGCGATGGTGGCTGTGACACCAAAAGTAGAAGAGAAAAAAGGAAAACTTAATGAGCATTCAATAGTCCACATATGACTCGTAGAGATTAGATGGCTGAAGATGGTGCATAGAAACAAAATTGGTGGATCGCTTGGTACTTAGCCTAGGTTTACCATCGCCTTCAAAGGTATGCAACAGCGAATAAAAGCCTGGGGTTCCTGTATCTATTAGTAACTCTTTTTGAATTCAAAGCTAGGCGGAGTGATTCGAGCATAGACTCGAAGCACTGGAGATAGATAGCTTTGCACGCCAAAATTCGACCCAGAGATTTACTTTAACTTTCGAGGCTTCAGGCGACGGTGAACGCGCAGAGAACTGATGAATTTGAGCATTGCGTTGAAGAACCTAGGACGGTCAGTACTTCAATTGAAAATAACGCATATAGATTCAAATGTGTCATTGATTGAGATTCTTTGAGTAGTACGTCTATAATAAGTCTGTAATAAGAAATGAACGATACCAATACACGCACGTTGAATATAGAGCTGAGCACAATCTACCTTCCACGGTCCACAGTACGACGCAGGCACACATTTTCCAGTTCGCCTCAAGCATAAACTAGATAGACGGCAACGGGGAACTCAAGAATGCCATGGAGAGGAACGTAACAATGCAGGTTGAGCTGCGTCGTCATCATTGACCCAAGAAGTAAATAATTAGCTCTAGATGACAAGGTGAACTTGTAAATACGCTGGGGGGGGAGAAGAAAAAGNAAAAAAAGAGAAAGTGAGAAGCGAGTTAACGAAGAAGAAAAGACTGAAGGTACGTCTGTATGACATTGGATGGATGAATGTGTGTAGCTAGACGCTAACTAGTTGAGTGTTGATGACGGCGCCAGGTTGATTGCCAGCTGCCAGCTGCCAGAAGTCGGGGGAATAGGAAAGAAACCAGGTGAATTCGATGGTGGGGAGTGGAAAAATGACTAGGAATATTGCGCCGTGAGGTATTCGTAAATGGAAATATGAGAGCATTGAAGGAGTCGTTAGATAAAAAAGGGGGAAAGGAAGAATATGGTGAACGGTATGGCATGGTATCACAAGCCTGCCGAACTGAGGGCATCTACCCAGGAAATCGTGACCATCCATTAGGTTGCGCTTGGGAGTCGTAGGTGGGGAGCCAGCCACAACTAATCAGAGGCGATTAGTCGCTTGAGGTCGCTGAAGAAGCAGACCCATCCAACTTGGCCAATTGGTCTGCAAGATCACCCAACCGCTCCCCAACCTTCACCTTCTGTCCAGCATGAACCGTAAACTCAAAGTCGCTCGGGGCTTCGAATACGAGAACAATGGTACTCCCAAGGCAGAAGCCTCCCATCTCCTCGGCGTAGTTCAAAGGCTGGCCACGGAGGATAGGCGAAGCGTTCGAGTACACGGCTTCAGAGAAAGTTCCAGGTGGAGGTGGGCGCCCGCGAACGTTGGTCCGAAGAGTCTAAAAAAAGGTTGATTGTCAGAGAGAGTTGTATTGATAACGTCGACTGTCAAATGTAAATCTCACCTGGTCGAAATTAACCTTGATGCTCCCCACATTCGTTGCACCAACGGGGACCATTCCGAAGAAACCATGTCTCCATCTTCCAAGTAACGCAACCCTCTCATTCAATACAAACAAGTTCTCCAATCGCTTAGCCATCCAGGGCGACACTGAGAATAGCTCTCCCACAAAGTGCCTCCTCTTCTCCACAACCCAAGCAGTGGGACTGTGGAATCGGTGGTAGTCTCCAGGAGCGAGGTAGATGACGGTGAAGAAGAGGGAATGGCCGGGGCGGAGGTTTCGTGCACCGAGGCTGCCTTTACGTTCCATTGATGGCCGGACACCCATCTCCCGTGCGACAGAGGCGTCGTGAGCGACGGTGTTACGGTCAGGCTCCACCACGGACGCATCAATGCGCTCGCCGTACTTCTTGGGTGGTGGATGGGCGAGGAGGGCGTCAGCTTCCGTGGGTGGTCGGACAGGGGGTGCGTGGGACGATAGTGCTGGTGTTGAGAAGCCCGATGACTGGGGTGACGATGACGAGGTTCCGATGAGCTGCTCGAGACTGTACTCGATTCCGTTGACGTTGGCGAATTCCTGGTCGTCCACGATGGACATGTCCCTATTGTGTTCCGCGAGTGATGGCGCGTGGCCTGGCCTCTCTACACCCAGCAACGCATCCNAATGGTAGGTGATCCCCTTCACTTGTTCTACCTGCATCCCCTGTACGGTTCCGAAATGCAATATTGTGCCATCTGCCGGGCTGACGAGAATGGCAGGGTCGACTGGTCGTGCGCCGTCTTTGAGTTTCCGGTAGAAGAATGCTCCTAAGCTGGGGTATGACCGTAGGTCTGCGGGTTCGATTTCGTCGAGGTTGCAACCAAAGGCGTATGCGTAGAACCGGTAACCGTAGGGCCTGAACCAGACAGGCAGCTCCAGAGAATTAACGTAACCCCATAGACGGGACATATTCCGCAGCGGGAGGGCGCCAATAACATGTACCTGGTGGTCGAAATACACGTTGAGTGCTGGGCTACGAGCGAATGTAGCTGCCACGACTTACGTGCCAAGGTCCCTTGAGCCTAATAACCTCCATGCCATTCTCATCCAAGTCTGCCTCCGTCCGGGCCTTCTTCACTTTCTTCCTGTACTGGATGGCGACCAGCAGAAGGGCACCCACCGCCAGCGGTAAGGGGTACCACTTCGTCGGTGTCTCCGTCCAAGCGTTCATGAGCTTGCCTGCATGCGAAATGTCAGCTCATTGTCGTCACTGGGCCCGCCAGCCTCGAGGGGTCCGGGGGCGTCGTCACCAAAAACTCACGGTACAGTGGTAAACCAGTCGCCGATCCCGAGGGCAACCCATTCCCCCCCTCAGCTGCACCCTTGGTCGAATAGGCCCGCTTCAGGCTGCTTGCCCTGACCTTCCTGAACAGCGCCGACGTCTTGTTCGTGCTGTGGACCCAACATCTTGCGAACACGGACGATGCTGACCCGCAGGAGGCGTTGATGACCCTCGACGCTGCGTAGAGAGGCTTCTTGCCCTTGGTCAGGATATTTTTCCTGGAGAAGAGCATTGTTTTTTGCTGGCGTCAGAGACCTGGCATGCAGTGGTGGCAGATAAGAGAGAACTGAAAACGCACGAGGTTGTCCCTGAAATTGATCTTCCACGGGCATGTGAGCTCAGCGCCAGCTGCTGGCGGAATATCGCTCGTCCAAGGACCATCCCTTCAGCCTAATTATTCCTTTTCGAGGCTCGATTCGCGGTGGGAGGTAGAGGGAGAATACGAAATACTCGGGGCGCGATTTCGAGCTACTGTGGGGCTTTAATCCTAAAAGCGGCGTATCCCTCTTCCACGATCACTGTCCAAATTTTATCGAGCACCACGCTACATATTACATGAAATAACTACAAGGTTTGACGGACAACGAAGGGGATGAAGTGGTTGGGGTGTACGAGGAGGACCGGCTTCGTCGCTGTGTCACACGACGAGCTCAAAAATATCATGCGATGATTTTGGAAACAAGGATCCAAAGATGCCGAGCCGAGTCCCGAGATGATGACATGTACAGCAAGAATCATCAAATGAAGCGCCTCGACTCCTGAGCGACACGGGGAAGGATATTCCTGTCCAAAGGAAGCAACTGCTGAGCAGGGTAGCTGCTTGCCGTCATAGAGCTATTGAAAGGGATGCCGATGGTATGACTGTCCTCGTCCCAAGTGAGTACCCTTCGGCTGCGGCTCGGCCCCTTTACGAACGAAGGACTCATGCAAAGTCTTGGGGAAGGTCAGCTGAGTTCAGCAACGTCGTCCCATGAATACGGCGAAAGCCCCGCCATGCGTGATTCCTGCAAACAACATTGTCAGTGTTTTGCGCCACCTGACGGAAGATGGACGACATACGATACATGAGAGAACAAACGCAAAACGGATCCTGATCATACAGCTGCCTGGACCGTTGTAGACAAAAGCAGCGTATTCGAAGGAGGGGACAACCCCAGCCTTGTCGAAGGCCTTGTATAAATCCCATCAAACCCAGAACAGAAGCACCCGCATCCCGTAGGACATATCGGGACGTCCAAGCTATTCCAACACGAAATATGGGTGACATGATAACACCGCAGACAGCTGCGGGATAAGCCTATTTACGAGCCGCAGTCAGTCAGTACTGAATGCCAACGTCGAATGGGCGAAGCAAACGTAAACGTACCTTTGACAGGAAGCCGACAAATCGTACACCTGGGCAAGGGTGCAGACGCATTGCACTGCAAACAGGAACGGTGCTTGGCATCGAGCAACATCCGACAATCTGGCCTCGGACACATCCTCATTAGTCCAATCCTATGCTGTTCTTCCTCCTTCTCAAGTTCAGGTTTTGGCCTATTGATAGCGTTCAACAGTTCCAACCGCTTGTTATAGAGCTGCCACCGGAATAGCAGCTCCGCGTATATGAGAACGTGTCTTCGCATTTGTTGCAGAACCTCATGACTGAGAAGTGGCCGAGGACTAAGAAATGAAGCACATGTCAGAAGTGCCCGTGTTCAAGAGAGACTCTGGATAGACATACCTTTCCTCGACGATCGCTGGCTCGAAAATGACTTTCTGCTTCTCCTGGAACGCCTTCTCTGCCTCCCTGAGCTTAACCACCGACCTCATGTTCCTCTGATGCGAGAGTTGGGGCTGATAATATCGCTGTGGAGGCCCATTGCTCGAAAACGACCCCGACAACGACCTCCGAGGTTGCAAAGGATGTTGCTGCCCCTCGTTCCACGACCTCGAAACCACACTTGAATTCCTCGTCGACGGATAATTCGTGCTCAACGAATGAGCCGTCCCCGTCGAACCCGAATTGGCGGTAGCAGTAGAATGTATCGACGAGTCCTTCCTCACCCTCCTCTTATTCCTCTTCTCTGCTAAAACGCTCCCAGCGATGCTCGCCGCAAACGCAGCTCCCACAGCCGCTGTTGCGTTGGGTTTGGTAAACCCAGATCCCAGCGGCGGTCCTCCCCCTCCCCCTCCCCCACCACCTCCTGCAGCTCCAGTTCCAATCCCTAGCCCACTTCCAACCGACGCCTTCTCGTTCAACTTCGCTGCAGCCATCATCTGAGCCTCGATAGCCGACGCAGGGACCTCACTAGGCGTCGTCAACCCGTCCTTGATGCTATCCTGCACACCACTCACAAACTGCCTCACATGCTGCGGATTGAACAAACTCGACCACGACCCCCTCGAACTATTCGAAGAGGCAACAGAGGGCGGGGCAGCTGGTGGTCCTGCGCCGATAGGCGACGGTGTCCCCGCACCCGCGCTATTCCCCCCCTCCGAAACTGGGCCATTGGGCAGGCGACATGGGGCTGGGAGCGTTGTTGATGGAACGCGCGAGGCTGAAGTAGTCGAACCCTGTTTTGATAGGTGGGAGACGTGCACCGATGGGTATGTCGAGTGCTGTCTTGATTGGAATGATTGGTGGAGCTATGCGGAGGTGTGCACTGGATGCGTAGGGTGTTTGGAGGATGATGACTGAGAGCATAGCTAGCATTTGGATGTCCTTCGTTTTCGATAGGTCAGAGTACCTGTATAATGATCGCGGTGAGTTCGCTGAGGCAGGGATAGATAAAGTGAGGTTTGAGCAAGACGTACAACTGCAAAACAACTCCAGCGGCCAAGATCTCTGACGCAAAGACGTTCCCGACACTCTCAACTACCCCGTCCTCGCGCTTCTCAGGGACCTGGAATAGCGCCTGGACAGTCCTGAACACCCTCTCATGGTCAAACCTCCCGCTCTCCCTCGCAACACCAGCATTCTTCTCGCACACTTCAATCAGCGAGGCAGCCTGGAACACGTAGTCCACCGCAACAGTCCTATCGGGGCCTGAAACATTTGTAGTGTCCATCATGAAAACGTTACTCCTCCTAGTGGGAAGCAACGAATAGTTCTTCGGCATCCCACTCGAAATCGAATCTCTGCGTATCTTATGCTGAGACACCGTAAGGAGATTCGTCATCGTCCTTAGAATGTTAAGATCGTTTTCTGGTTTCCGAGGGTCGATGGGCTGGACGATACGATCCTTAGCAGCCAAACTCAGTCGACGGATGGCATCAGAAACGAGTGCAGGCGATTGGAAGAGTCGTGATTGTTGAGGCTGTTGTTGGTCTGAAGGTGGCTGTGGGTTAGCATTGGGCTGCTGTTCTTCGAGATTCGGTTTCGGAGAGGCATCTGACAGTCCTCGGAGGACGTTTCGAACGATCCTTGGTGGAGCGCGGAAGAAACAAATCAGTTCGCCTAGAGATGAAGAAACAGTCATATAGTGTGAAAAGACGCCAATGTGTTGAGCTCACCATTAGGCCCAAAAGTTCCCTGCGACGTCCGAGGCTCTGCCAAATTCTTATGGGTCCTCAAAATCGACACAGTAAGCTCTTTTCCAGTCCCTTTATCATCATGTTGCTCATCATCCGAAGATTCCGAGTCAATGATAGGAGCACGGCCCTCGTGGTCCTCAGCGAATAACAGGAACCGCAAACAAGCTTCCAAGCACGGCCGCTTGCTTTCACGGATGGCTCGCAGGCGTTTCAGGATGTAGTCACGATCTTGGATAGATATTAAAGGGGTCCTTTCCAGCTCGACGGTAGGCGTTCCTTCCGGATGCCCGGCTTGAGGGTATTTCGGAGGGAACGTAAACGTCACGCGCACGAACACGGACGACCGCTCGCCCCATGGTCCGTCCAAGCCGAGAGTGCAGGTTCTCTTCTTGGTCAGATCAATCTATAGCATCTAGGTTAGCGAGAAATGAGTGTCAAAGCAAGGCTGGTTCTTCTCACCTTCTCGGCTGTGACTTTGCCAAGTTTGTTGAGGACAGTTGTAATTCTAGTAAAAGACGTCAGCACCAGGAACCCCCGAAATGCAACGAGAAAAAAAATCTCACTCGTCCTGCAACGATTGTGTGTTCTCTCCCTCCCTCCTATCATCCGCAGCCCGACTCCGACTAGGGCTCCTGTGTCTGACACTCTCACTCTCGCCCCTCGTCGTCGAAGGAGGCCTCGACCTCGAATTGAGCCTCGACGACGAACTACTCTCCGGCTCAGCACTCCCAGCACCCGAGCTCCCTCCTCTCTTATTCCCGACTTTGACGTTCTTGATCCACCCCAAAGCGTCCACTTGCGCCACACTCTTGCCAGTTACTGCACCCCTACTCATCGTCCCGCCACGAGTCCGTGTCACCGCAATGGGCTTGGTTTCGCTGAGTGTGGGCGTGAGTTGGGAGGTGCTTTCAGTCGCGGTTCCCCGCGCGGACGAGCCCAAATGAGGTTGTGTGATAAGGTTGGCGCTCCTGGGCGGTGGGCCCGCCCTGACTTCTGCCAGGATCCCGCGGTTACCGATGGGTGCTGATAACATAGGGAAGAACCCTTTGGATTCGGGAGGGTTGCGGTACGATATTGTTGTTTCGCGGTCCAACCGGAGCTGTGAGCGTCCTCGAACGATTTCGGGAGAGTGGCCCACATTCTGGCATAAAATCAGCATGCTGTCCCTTGAGAAAGGATATGAGAGGACTTACCTCCATCACTTCGGGAGAGACGGGCCAGAATCTCAGCGTCCGGTCCTTGGACCAAGTGATCAGCTGGAATTCGTCAGGGGCACCTTTACGCCAGACGAATTCCTTGACCACATCCGAGTGCCCATCGAATGTTTCGACTAGCATGGGACTCTCTCCTCGAGCAAACATCTCCAAGCGTGTTTCTCCGCGCTGTGGAAGACTGAGGACACCTTGACCGAACGGCAGGTTCCTCGCTCTCCATACTGGGTAGTCCGTCTCGATACAGGATTTTGGGGCGTTGCAGTCGTTGGTATCCCATGTCTTGATCGTTTTGTCCAATGAGCACGTTACAATCTCGTTCCGGAGGTGATGCGACCAGTCGATTCCGTATATCTTCGAATGGTGAGCCGATATCCGAGTCATAGGCAAAGAGCCTTTGCGACGGTCCCAAATTAAAACCTCGTTTCCATGTGCAGAGGCGAGGAAGTTAGCGTCCTGCCGGTTCCACTTGACCTGAGTCCCCGAATTTTTGAACGCGGATAAACCGAAGGCTGGCTTGCGAGGGTTCCGCATGTCCCAGACAAAGATCCACGAGTCGATGCCGGTGCTGGCTACGATGTCGCATTCGGTCGTGTGCCAGTTGAAATCCGTGATGGCGCGGTAGTGAGACCTCAGGATGTGCTCTATGGATGTCTTCCCGGTAATGTTGAGGTTCCAGATTAGCCTATGCGCGAACATTAGATTATAGACGAATGCGAGACGACATGCTCACATTTTTTCGCTGGAGGTGGAGACGATGTACTGGGAGCGGTTCGAGTGGGGGTTCCATTGGACGTCTGCGACATCCCAGGTGCCTCCCTGAGGCAGGAAACGAGGAACTTCAAGTGGATTCTCGAGGTCGATAATGAACAAGCCTTTCCGTCTATCCGGGTGTTAGTGAAGGCTTAGCACTCGTGTCGAGGTTGACGTACGCAGCAAGAACGATGTCTCTTGAATAAGGACTAATACTCATCTACGAGCACCATTAGCGACGTTCAGCATCGACATATTGGTTACTCACATTGCCCACAGCGTCCCCGACCAAATCCTTCATATTGATCTCCAAGCTGCGCTGAAAGTTGGTTCCATCCTCTGGAGAATCAGGCTCGACGACGGAGATATCAGCAAGTCGTGGTTCGGAGCTCAGAGACCCAGGATCGGNCCCCCAACGTGCGTCGCATCCTCGAGCGTTCTTGCGCGTCCACCCATGATGGTCTCCGTCCACTCGACACGCTGGGAGAAGGAGAGGCCCAGTGCGACGGCCCTGTCGACGTCAAAGGCTGTAGGCTCTCTACTTCTGGAAAGCGATACGATCTTGAGCGTCCATTGGGCGTCGTCGTCGCCGATCGTTTCAAGACTGGTAGAGCGCGGTGAGTATGGGTATCGCGCAAGGGGTCCTCGATGCTGCGCCTTCGGAGAACGCTGGGCGGCAGGTGCAGAGTGAAGGGGACGTCCTCTTCATTGTGATTTTGCATGCTGTGCCCATGAGGCTGCTCGCTGTGTGGTCGTCGTTGTGGAACGTTGGTCAGGGCCAGGGCGCTGAAGCCCTTTCCGCGATTGATGGCGGACACTACTATATTTGGGAGGATACGGCCGGAGCAAGGCGGCGGGATGCCAGATTGGGAAGGAGCGCGCTGCCGTACAAACAACGCGTAAATAGCCCTGACAGGCACGTGGCTCAGCTTGGGCGCCTCGACCCGGTCGCTGGCTTGGCCTCGTCCCTTCTCCTCACTGCTGACACTCAGGGATTTCAACCTCATAGACTCAAAACCGAGGGCATCGCCGTCTGAATCAGGGAAAGCATCCAACTATGGTATTGCTTCGTTTCGCCCCATCGCCTACTGGGCCTTTGCACCTTGGAGGGCTGCGAATGGCGTTGTACAACCACCTCTACGCAAAGAAACATGGAGGACGATGGATCCTACGAATTGAAGACACAGACGCTGTAGGAGCTTGCATTTGACAGTGTAGGAGCCTCGAGTTAACCGGGACATTCACAGACACGTTATGTTCCAGGTTCTGTCGACGGAATTCGGAGGGCGCTCGATTGGGCAGGATTAGAGTACGATTTTGGTGCGTTATTGAGTCTTCTCGCTGCTATTTATACTGACGGTGCTGCCAGGTCCGGGAAAGAAAGGTCCACATTCACCGTACTATCAGGTCAGTACCTTCTGTAGTTCTCGTGTTACATTGGCGTTGACATTTCTATAGTCTGAAAGATTGGACTTGTACAAGCACTACGCGAAGAAACTGCTAGAAGTATGTCCAGTCACCATTCCGGCTTCTCAAGGCTCATCTCTTAGCCCAGTCAGGTCATGCCTACCGCTGTTTCTGCAGTATGGACAGGTTGTCTGAAGTCCGAGAGAAGCTTGCAAGAACTGGATCCAATGCAACCTACGACAGACATTGTCTCCACCTCACTGAAGAGGAAGCGGCAAGACGTGTGAAAGCAGGCGAAAAGTCCGTTGTTCGATTGAACGTAAGGGTTTCGACAATCGCGTCCTCCAAGTTTCCTAGTCTCACAGCTTTTCAAGGGAACTCAACTCCCAACGCGTCCTGGTGGCGTTGACCTCATTTTTGGTCAGCTCAAGGATGCCCATGCGTCGCTTGCCACAGACCCTATCCTCCTCAAGTCGGATCTCTTCCCCACTTACCATCTGGCATCCGTTGTCGATGACCATGAAATGGGCATAACACATGTTCTGCGTGGAGAGGTAAGTCTAAATATTCTTCAAAGTAAAGAAAAAAAAAACCGACAGCTGCATTTCGTAGGAATGGCTCCCTTCACTTCCTCTCCACCTCGATTTATATGCCTCGCTCAAACTACAACCACCACAATTCGCCCATCTGCCCATCCTACTCAACGCCGATGGGTCCAAAATGTCGAAACGAAACGGCGACGTCCAAGTCGATGATTATATTGTATGTCACCCTCCTGTCGCTTCGTTCTGTTCTCCTGATCCATTGGGACTCTAGAAACGAGGATGGGAGCCTATCTCTGTACTCAACTGGCTGGCACTGGCTGGTTGGGGTGCCCGACACGACCCATTCACCGAGCCTACTGAACCCAAGCCTGAATCCTCTTCGGCTTCGTCAACGCACTCCCATCAATCAGGCACCGATGCTCCAGATAGTACGGCAGTGTATACTCTGCCTCAGTTGATCACTGAAGTGTGTTTATTCCGTTCTTCATTCTTGATGACCTTGGCTTAACGTTCTCATAGTTCGACCTGACCTCTGTCACTCACCGAAACTCATCACTAGACCCTATGAAATTGGAGTATCTCAACAAGCAGCATCTTCTCCAGCAGCGCTCGACGTCAGATGGCTTGACTGCCATGGCAGAGAGAGTGCATGATCTAGTCAAGGACGCGTTCCCAGAAAGGTACGTCTACTGACTCTTTTGCGGTTGAACGTATGTACTGATCCAACACTCAATTACAGCCAACATACGAGTGTGGAGATGATCGAAAAGGCCATTCTTCTTCTGGAGGGTCGGTTGACGAATCTCAAAGAGCTACCAATCCATGCATTCTATCTCTTTGAAGAACCTAATCTCGGCTCGGAAGAGGCCGTAGAGATGGTTAATGCGCTCGCCCCGCAGGATAGAGGTGCGTCACGTTTACCTTACTATTACGTGTTCCCCTAGTGACACAAATCTCACTACCAGAATTGGTTCTTTCGTCCGTCTGCAAGGCCCTGTCTGAAGTACCCGAACCATGGGAAGACCAGGATATACTAAAAGTTCTGCACGATACAAGGAAGGAAATCAAAGTTTCGACAAAGGTGTTCATGAAGACTTTGAGGCACGCGTTGACTGGGTTCAAGGTTCGTCGCCTTTCACTCTTTAAAAGTTTATACCTTGCTCAATTCCACTAATATGGCTCTCCTACGTGTAGGACGGACCGGCTATTCACGACATCATCAAGGTCCTGGGACCCGTTAGGAGCTTGGATCGGTTGAAGAGTATTTCGAGTAATTGAGTACGACATTGCCACCTAGACACAACTCCGGACAAATCATACGTCGCCCTCCAACAGTACATGTAAGGCTATCGAATACACAATAAACCAAATACCTCTCTTCTCCTTTATAGACGGCTTATTGAATAAGGATTGCGGCTGCCCCTTCACTTTTCCGATCTGCCAGGCAACGTCACTACCAAAGTCCGTGGCTGTCCTAGTTGGTACCTTCAAAACAAGATAACGCGCCCAATTACTGAGCTTCGGTGACCAGTCTAACGTCCAATTAGCTGATGACTTTCGAGCTTTAAATTGACTCCTGTAATAACGGTATGTAAAAATGACCTCTACGTCTCCAGTAAGGGAGACCTGTACCACAAACGTGACCCCAATGTGAGTAGGAAAACTGGACCGAGTAAAATCGAGCTCAACCGCCGGTTTCCTCTAAGCGGAGGTCTCATGCCGATGGAGCCTATACGACTAGTCTTGCTTGAGCATCCCACCTAACCAGGAATGGCTTGAACTTCGAATCTACAAGTTTGCCAACTTCCTTATCATGAGGGCTCCCGTCGTTGTTTTCGTTTCAAAGATATGGGTACCTATTTGGGCGTATATTGTGGGAGATAAATAGCTAGGCGGGTCAAGTTGTCAGGGAGGGTACGTGTGGTGCTGCAGCGCTTAACCGAAAGCTTGATTACAGGTGTAACAAGGGCCTCGATAGAGTCAAGAAATGAGTGGTCACCGGTCGAGGATTGGTACGCTTTATTCGCTGGTGTGTACTGTTGAAGGCCATGGTAAACTTGGGCGATGCGACCCGCCGACATTTTTTCTTTTCTGGGCACCATCCTCAACTATCTCGTCTATATGGCTACTGAATATTAATTAAGCTCTCCTTTCGTCTCTGTTGCTTCTGGAATCATAACTGCCATCACACGTTGGAATTTCTCGTATGACTGCAAGGGCATCTTATACACCGGTCAGAATTTAGCAAGTTGAATTCGATACCATTCATCAATGTATGGAAGGTCCCGATTGACAACATTTCATAATTGGTAAAGAATTTCTCCTTTGAATGGGGTGCAAAAACCTAACTCAACGTCTTCCTTTGGTAGAGAAAAGTGCAATCTTGTGTTTTCACCCAAGGGCGCCCGGCGAAGTGTTTCCAAAACTTGAAGCCCGTTTTGTAAACGCACAGCCACTTCGATGCCGTTAAGGGGACAACCTCTTCGCATTCCAACTTTGTGCTATCACGTTCAGTGACCTTACTCTCATGGGCCAACCTTTGGAGCACGACTGTGATGATGACTCTCTTTGCAATATCCCCATTTCGCTCACGGCAGTTCTCTAGATTCTGTGGGCGCCCCTTTTGCGGGTGCGAGCAACTTTGCGTCCGAGAGTATCAGTATCCGAACCGCTGGGAATAACATGAATGTATACAAGAACTGCGATTTCTCTGGAAATGCCGGTGCTATTGGTATGGAAGACAATGGTAAGCTCGCCAGGTCTCCCTTCAAGGGTATCTAACAAGTGCACTTATTTTGAATAGGTAACGGGTTATTACGAAGAGTTGCCGACTGGTTGACCACGACCAGCTTCCGGAACATCCACTCAGACGCGCTTGCGAAGAGGACTCCGGGTACAGGCCTTTGGTTCACGCAGACCCAAGAATATCGTCTTTGGACGCGAAACAACCTCAAGATTTTATGGGGGACAGGGAAGCGTGAGTTACTCTCAATAGCATCATACCCCGAATGGTCGTTGATCTACTCTGGTCTTCTAGCGGGCGCTGGCAAGACGATCCTTTCGTTTGTGGTTCTAATGCTTCTATGATCCCACTCGTCTCTCACTATAAACTCAGGGCAATCATCGTGGACCATCTCCAAAAAGAGTTTTCCTCTCAGAAGCGAGTGCCTGTCATATTCGCCTACTGTCAGTACACAGAGAAATATCCTGCCTCCCAATTCCTTGCGGCGTGGATTCGACAGCTCTTGGAGCACGATCCAGCAACCCTCCGGTATATCAGCGAAATGTTCGCTATGCATCAAAGGCAAGATACTCGGCCATCGGAGGCGGAGCTGCACCGGTTGCTATCCGCCATCTGCACCGGGTTCGAGAAGGTCTATATTATACTGGATGGCTTGGACGAGGCGCAGGAAGATGTCAAGATACAGCTGCTCGAGGAACTCAACACTCTCCCACCCAACACACGCATATTGATCATGTCGCGCCCCCTGAAAACGTTCGAATATCTGGTTCCTGGTGCTGCCGACATCAACATCGAAGCCCGAAACGAAGACATAGAGCTGTTTGTCGAAAAGAAAATCGCCCAAATGCCTCGACTTCATACGATGCTTGCAGGGAAGGACGGTGAGAAGCACCGCATTTGTAAAGCCATCAAGGAAAAGTCCGGTGGCATGTAGGTGGTTACATTTATCGGTTTATATACGTGGCTTACTCACCCGGGGTGCATGATTTCTAGGTTCCTGGTTGCAAGCCTGCAGCTCGAAGCATTGAAGGGTAGCATGACCACTCGGGCTTTGATGAACGCTCTCGAAACCCTTCCGACCACCATCAACGATCTTTATAAGCACACCTTGAAGCGCATCAATGCTCAAAGCGAGGGAGAAGTCCTTTTAGCGAAGAAAACGATCCTGTGGCTAGTGCATGCCCTCGTACCATTGTCGCTGAACCAGCTGCAGCATGCTTTAGCCACCAATCTTGATCTCGGGATCTTCGACGAAGACGACATCGTACGCGGAGAATTCATTTTCGATGTTTGCTGCGGCCTGGTCTCCAGATCCTACGTTTCTGCTTCTCCTTCAACGACCCTCAGACTTATTCGTGAGTGCCCGTTTCTGTGTTTAGACAGCTTCAATATTAGTAACTATGTTTAGATTATACCGCGCACGATTTCCTCAAGCAAGCATGCTTGTCGTGGTTCCCCGCGCCTCACACATTTTTGTCGTCCATCTGCGTCGTCTACCTATCTGCCCAACTCCTTTACCACAGTTACCCAAACGAAGGAGACATCGTTATCATGTATGATCCTTTGCGACCCTTCCTCAGCCACGCTTACCAAAACTGGGGTACATACTCCCGACTGTCCTATCAAGAAAAGGGACTGTCGCCTCATGTCTCCCAATTTGTTTCAAGACCTCCGACCTATCCCTGGAAGTATGGCCACCATTTTGATGAGCTTGGCTCTCACCAGCTCGCCGTATTATATGGCCTCGCCGGTCTCTTGATGGACATGTCGCCCAGCTGCGGGGTCACTCCAAAGCATCGATTCAATCTCCTCCATCTCGCCGCGATCGGTGGCCATGTCGATTCTGCCAAGATCGTCTTGGAGAGATGGCCCGAAATGTCCGTCAGAGATACCAGCCTTGATGGTCGAACTCCTCTCATGTTGGCCTCAGCATTTAATCATAAAGAAATGGTCAAATTCTTGCTGTCCATCGATCCAGAAGACGTAGAAACACTCAACGCAAGAGCTGCGTGTGGGTGCACTGCACTGGCTTCCGCTATCAACGGCCATCACACCAAGATAGTCGAACTGCTCGCATCACACCAAGGTGTCCGTTTGAATGTGCAAACATGCACGCGTTCGCCACTGTCGTGGGCCGCCGCCGAAGGCCATACATCCTTTGTTCGACGACTCCTCTCCGACCCCGATATCGAGGTCAATGCGCAACACCCCTTTACCGGATATACCGCTCTATGCTACGCATCTCGTCTAGGTCGTCCCGAAGCCGCTGAAGCCCTTCTTACACGCAAGGAGGTTGATATCCACTTAGGCCCCATCTGCGGCTGTACCCCTCTTCTACTGGCTGCGGCCGCCAATCAACTCACTATCGTTGCACTTCTTCTATCCAACCCTAATATCAACATTCACGCACGCTGCACGCATTCGGGGACAGCACTGTCCGCCGCGAAAAATGATACCTTGTTGAAACTTATCCTATCACATAACCGCATTCTCGCAAACGCTACTATCAACGATATCCACCTCTGCCTCAACCTCGCTGCACGTTTGGGTCTTGAAGACACCTTCTCCAGACTGGTTCACGACGGACTTGAACCTGCAAGGTTACAAATGCAGCCGACAGTTCTTGTCGAAGCGGCAAGGCATGGGCACACAGCAATCGTGGAGGTCGCTCTCCGATTCGTTGAAATTGATGCAGAGAATGACGTAGGATGGACAGCACTTGATGCGGCCGCAGACGCAAGTCAGGAACATACCGTTTCGCTCCTCCTTTCTCACAAAGCTTCAATTGTCCACAAGCCTCGGGCCTTTAAATTGCCAAAATCGCCGGAACTTCGTGACTTCCTTGAGCTGCTTTTGGAACGCCAGACGCCACTCAGTCTTGCGTTGGCTGCACGGAGAAGATGCTATGATGTCGTCGATGCCCTCCTCTCTGTAATGATGCGCAATCATGGAGGTTCAGCAACACTAATTGCAGCATGTTGGAGTGGAAGGGATGCGGTGGTCAGGGATCTCCTTTTACAAATGGATATCAATGTCAATGTGGAAGATGAACACGGTTGGACACCTCTCGCTCACGCAGCATGGAACAATCATCGAAGCATCTTCCATATGTTGCTTGCTCATCCCAGGATTCAACTACACGCTGGAAAGGCTTNCCCCCCTGATGCGGGCAGCTTTTCGTGGCCACCATGAAATTGCCCAGACGCTTCTTCAGCCGACTTATGGGATGGATGCAAATGCAACCGAGGAGGGATGGACGGTACTCTCAGCAGCGGCATGCAGTGGATCCATGCCACTAGTAGAAACCCTCCTTGCGCGGGACGACGTTGACGTGAACCTTGGTAGTCACCCACCACTCATTGTGGCAGTCTGCAAAGGTCACACTGCGATCGTCAAGATTCTATTGGCTCAGGGGTCTACCAACGTCAACATCCGGGACTGTCGCCAACCTTGCGGGCCAACTGCACTCTTTTTTGCATGTCGAAGCGGGCCAATCGAGGTTGTTCAAGCACTGCTACGCCACCCGGATATCAACGTCAGCGTCAGACTCAGCCAAGGAAGCGCTTATGTAGGCCATCAAACTCAAGTCAATCCTACCGGTGGTTACCATCCGTCTCAATCCCTCGAGAGGTTCTGCTCGACCGCTTACCCTCCCATTCTCAATCCCGAGATCTACACTAGTGTGTCTCAACTCCTCAAGCAGATAACCTCAACCCACACTTTTGTGTCTCAACTCTTAATGCAGCTTACCTCGACCAATTCCCTTTCCACGACCGATTCCCTTTCCATTTCTGATGCCGAAATTTACACCGCCCCTACCGGCAGTTCCTGTCTGTCTCAATCCTTTGGGAGGTTCATTTCTTTGGACTCCCCTTCCATTTTCGATCCCGAGATTGACACCACCCCTGCCGGTAGCTACTACCCATTTCAATCCCTCGAGAGTTTCTGGTGTTCAGAGTCCCCTCCCATTTTTGATCCCAAGATCGACACCATTACCAGTGGCTGCTATCCGTTTCAATCCCTCGAGGGGTTCTGGTGTTTAGAGTCCCCTCCCATTTTCGATCCCAAGATCTACACCACCCCTTTGCATGTTGCTATCCATGCTGAGGACTGGCAGGAAATACTGCCACTGTTGCTGGAGGTGAAGGACATTGACCCAAACATGCTGAACGAGAGAGGCGAATCTGCTCTGCTGCTGATTTTGCAAAACACTGTCATTAACCATCATGAAATCACACTCTTTCCAGGGGTATTCAAATTGGTGACATCGATTTTCCTGGCATCACCCAATGCAATTCGGAAAGAACCAGCTCTACTGTACTGGGCAGCAATGGGAGGCAACATTGATGCAGTCAAAGCACTATTGGAGCACTATGACAGCACAATGGATTACACTCCTGCACTTACAGCAGCGTCCCGTGCAGGGCATGCCAATGTTGTCAGCCTCCTGCTTGATGTACCTGGGATTAACCCCAATGCTGGGGAGCCTGCCCTGGCTGTTGCCTGCCTTCAAGGATCTCTTGTGATTGTCAAGCACATCCTCAATCATCCCAAGATCGATCCCAATACTCCGACCATCAAAGGATACACGGCACTAGCAGCCGCCTGCTATCGCGGTCAGGAAGAGATCATTTCCTGGCTCCTCTCGGCAGAAGGGATCAACGTGAACGCTGGCAAGTATCACCCGCTGATGGTTGCTGCTCAAGCTGGTCAGGAACATGTTGTAACACAACTGATCGAAAGTTGCACGGATATCGATGTCGATCAATATGCCTACAACCAAGAAGTATTGGAGGAGTGCCTTTACTATCCGCTTTCACATCCTTCCTATAACCAATTTTCCGCAAAGAAGTGCTGGCTAAAGGACAGTGCTTACTGGGGAATAATCCAATACAGAGCTCTTCCCGATCCCCATCCTTTCAACTGTCTTGGTCACCTCGCACCAAGGCCAAAGGGCCCCTACGCTGTCGGTCTCTTGAATGGCCCAATCTCCCGATGGAACGTCAATGATTCCATGATAAGAAACTCTAACTTTGGAGAAGGGGACCCCATCCTTGTCTACTGCATAAGGGTTGGTAATGTTGGAATGTCAGAAGTGGTTCTATCCCATCGTGATATCAATATCAGCTCGCAGGCCCGTTGCGGATGTACAGCACTTATTGTGGGGTCCTTCCTGCGACGGCATACCATCCTCGAGCGCATTCTTGCTCGACCCGACACCGACCCGACGATTCGCTGCCCAACCCATGGTACCGCACTCCTCGCTGCCGCGCATCGATTGTACTTCGACACCGTCAACCAAATCATCTCGTCGCCCCTCCGCAGCAAATTAGATTTCCACGACACCGCTGATTGCGGCTGCAACCTGTTCATTTGTGCAGCCAGAAGTGGGGATGAAGAAACATTCCTTTCCTTCTTCCGACTCACCAATTGGCAAGACTCTCCAAATATCGTCGATTGCAAGTTCGGCCGAACGGCGCTCCTCTGGGCTTCATTTTATGGACAGGAGTCGATTGTGCGACTTCTCCTCTCCAATCCCAGCGTCGACTCGAATTACCGCGACAAGGATGGGAATAGCGCGTTGACTCTTGCGGTGAATTCAGGACACGAGGAAGTGGTCAGAATAGTTTTAGCTTCCCCAGGCATCAATATAAATGCCAGAAACGGGAACAGGGACACGGCGTTGTCGTTGGCAGTATGGTATGGGTATAATAGGATTGTCCACCTTCTTTTGGCTAGGAAGGATGTGGACGTTAGGGGGTTGAAGATCGAGGGCAAGAGGATTGGACGTCATTACACTTATGAATATCGATATTTCTCCGAGTCTCCTGTATATTAGTTCGTTTAGTTGTGTCTCCGTCCATTACCATCCGATTCAGTGTCCCCAGCTGCGTCGGACAAACTGCTTCAAGAATACGTTTGTTGAAATGAAAAATCGGTCTGGGCTTGCCGTTCATTTACTGTGACGACAACCCGCAACAGGTGGGTGGGCCGTCGGGGGTGAGTATTTAGCAAGCAGCCCAGCTGCCGTCCACAGAATCTCGTTTTGCATACCACTGGAAGGTCTCACGCGATTATTGGTAAAGTCAAGAATACTATACAATAGCTATAAATTCGTCGTGCGTCGTATCAATGAGGATTTGAATTCGATTTCGCAAATTATCGGATATCGTTTCTCTGCATTCGCAACGCAAACGGTCACAAGTCTACACCCTCCAACCATCGATTGACGAGGTGCAGAGATTCCACCGGTTTGTCATAAGGGACCTAGTACAAAATCAATGAGCGCTCGATATCAAGNAAAAAAAAAAGAGAATCAGGTTCCCTTACCATATGCCCGGCACCATCGATGGTCGCAAAGGTAAGACCGCCAGATCTGCGAGTCCTCCCAGCCCTCTTTCCATCAACATACCAGTTCCTCAAGGACTGGCTGCTGAAATTCTGTTGCCCGCTCCACTCCAAATCCAGCGTCCATCGCTCATTTCCAACATGATTGCAGATCCAGTCGTTAACGCCGACGTAAATGAGTGCCCTGACACCACGCTCGAGCAGAGCAGATATGTAGAGGTACGTAGGATGGAATCTGTCCATGTTGAGGCTGAATTCTAAGTTGACTTCCCAAGAGCACGATGAAAAGTTCGACGTGATGGACGGGTCGACTCCAATCTTTTGGCGAACCTCTGGCCGGTCGAGGTATGTGGAGATGTGTCTGCAAAAGCCATGACCGCCCGATACGGCGTTAACTTTGAGGAAAATGGCTTACTGCGTTACGGGATAACAAAGTGTCTCGCTAATTTCACCGTCGCACTCGCGGCTTATGTCGTAGGGATTCAGGCCTGAGAACCTCGTCAGATGGAGCCGCCTTTTTATGCAGGTAGTACCACCATACCCGACGATCTGAAAGGGTAGGTAATTTCACTGTTGCAGAACGCGATCGCGGCTTGGCAGCTGAACTCATCGAAGATTTCGACGCATGACTCCTTGAGGCCCTTCTTGCATCGCGGGACCTGATAGTACCATAACCATAAATATGACAGTGAGGCGAATCGAGGAGGATAAACTCAACAGCTTGTTTCATCCGAACACAGGTCTTAATGTCCAAGACTGGTGGGACCGACACCGGTGTGCATGCCATATCATAGTAAGACGTCGCCATGGTATAGAAATCGGTCAATCCATTTCCAATCATGACAGACGCCAGGTTGATGGGCGTCAAACCGGCCTCCTCGAGCATCTGGTTCTGGTCGTGCACGTATGCTGCGAATACCGGAATGTATCGTCCACCGTAAGATTCCCCAGCCATGTGGAATGGCCTTCCCTTGAACTTGGTGAAGTGTTCGAAGAATACGTGAACGAAGGCAGCAATGTCCTTTGCCGCCTCTTCTGTGGTTCCCTGGGGTACAATGCTAAGAGATACATCGAGTAAACATAGAGAAATGGCAGACTTACCACATGCTCCCCGTACTCTGCGTAGGAGAAACCTACGCCAATGGGTTGGTCGATGAAGAAGACGTTTGCTCGGGAGTTCCATGATTCAGGGTGAAACTTGGCACCGTTCTCGTCCAGAACTCGGCACGGTCCAAGCTCCATGAAGAGACCGAGAGACGACGAGCATCCTGGACCTGAATCACACATTCAAGTCGACATATAAGCCAACGAATGAAGGCAAAGATGAAACAACATACCTCCGTTCGTCCAGAGGATAACGTCGTCCTTATCCGGGTCGTTCCTACTCTCAAAGAAGTAGAAGAACAAATGCCTGGCTTCAATATCAATGTAACCTGTATACGAGCTGGCCTTATCTGAGCTTCCAAGCCACATAAAATCCGGAGCGACTCACTTGGCACTTTCGTTACATAGTTGGGTCTTCTTGATCCTTACACCATGTTGAGGGAAGGCTGGGTGCCTCAACGTGGTATATTGAGTCTCAGAGAGGATGCTCAGATCCTCTAACGGTGTGAATAGGCCAGAGTCGTAATCTGCTGCGCGTCCGAGCGAGTCAACCTCCGGTCAATTTCTCGATTAGTACCCGGACACACACCTCCCATCACCGATTGGTCGTTGACTCTCGCGCTCCATGCCCAGGTGAGCACGCACGCCTTTAAAATGAAAAGAAATGAGGAGACCTTCATGATAGACGTCCAAAACAAACCCACCGCGAGTATCGCTGTGCTGGCAGTGGGAGGGGGGTGAGCCGCGCTCGGCATTGCTTCTGTTTGCTTGCTAATGTGTCACATTGACGGCGATGGCAAACTCACACTCCCAACGCGATGACTTCAATTTGAACTTCCATAGCGGCGATTTGCTGTGAAGATTTGACGGCGAAATGAAACATGCACTTCCTGGTCTCGTACCCAAGTGGAACCTGCCCAAATATCGTCGATTGCAAGTTCGGCCGGACGGCGCTCCTCTGGGCTTCATGTTATGGACAGGAGTCTGTTGTGCAGCTTCTCCTCTCCAACCCCAGTGTTGACTCGAATAACCAGGACAAGGATGGGAATAACGCGTTGATTCTCGCAGTGAATTCAGGACACGAGAAAGTGGTGAGGATGTTTTTGGCTTCCCCAGGCGTCAACGTAAATGCGAGGAACGGGAAGGGGGACACGGCGTTGTCTTTGGCAGTATCGTATGGGTATAACAGGATTGTCCGTCTTCTTTTGGCTAGGAAGGATGTTGATGTTAGGGGGTTGAAGATCGAGGGCAAGAGGATTGGACGTCATTATACCTATGAATATCGATATTTATCTTAGTCTCTTGTGTTTTAGTTTGCTTTATGTGGGTGATCAATGATCATCTTGACCCCTTCAAGCTGTGTCTCCATCCATCACCATCTGATTCAGACCCTACGTGTGTCTGCACGCAAGGAGGAAGAGCTTGAGGTGGGTTAGCCACCACATACCAAGCGAGCTTGCCACTCACCGGCAAAGGACTGGGATGCTTTCCCAAGTTTGTTGCGGGAAAAACGGTGTTATCGTTACTATGAACAGACCGGTCAATGGCATTAACACAAGCTCGGATGGGGTCTGAGTGTAGACGCTGGCTGTCGGTGTCTTTTTGGGGCAGAGAAGAAACTAATTGGGGAGTAATCTCCATCACTCCCTAGCTTCCTCTTTGCCTCGTTTTATGTCGCCTCCAAAAGAAGAATTCTCCAAATGAGAACTTGAAGAGGATTATCGCAGGTGGTTCTCTTCTAATCACCCCTCCGACCGTACCGCCAATGTTTCTAGATGTGCTAAAACGATCTGAAGAGGGAGAGTCTCTGTCAGCCGTCCCGAGAAAGGGTTAGGAGCGGCTGAATATATGCAGGCCTGGTGGTTGGACGGCCTACCCAGACGCCAAGAGAGCAACCGTCGTACCTCGGGCTGTAATCAATCGACCACCCAATGAAAGCAGTATCTGCGCTATACGTCGTACTAATTGCGGTGCTGTTGCTTTCCTGGATGTCTAAAAATGAACGAAATTGACGAGTTTGTCTCTTGTAGCCGACCTGGTGCCTTAAGCATTCAAATTTACAAAGCTGCGTATTGAGGTGGTGGAACGGAAAAATGGGTAAGTATTCGGCTCAAAGCTTTTGGAAACTGAGTCTAAGTACGAGATTTGGTCACATGTGGATCTGCTGCATCGCACAGGAGGCCATTTGGAGCGGCTTGGTTCCAGGTAAACGTCGACGCACGTCAACAATTTCGTAGAGAGGCAAGAAATACGCACTAAACGCTGCCCGCTTATCGTGGAATTCGGACTGGTCTCTGAGAATCAGACAAAAAACAATATCATTTTACTCGGGAGTCAACGAACTTGTTTGAAATCAAGTCGGAGCTGCTACCAGCTACCCTAGAGTGGCAGGCGATTTACACACAAGCTGGAGGAACCTATTCGACCCAACTTCAATCTATGCAACAGCGATAGCGTGAAGTCGTCCATAGCTTTACACCCGTCTACTTTGACAGAATCAACCGTGAATCCGTCGACCTCGTGACACTCCATGGTTTGCATCTATTGGCACATTTATACACGTTTTAAGATGACGCTTGCAGGCAAAATTCATCAAGGCTCATAGGTCTCTACACAGTGCTTGGGAATTGGGTGTCCACGAAATCCGTACCTCTCATTCAGCATGACACAACAGAGGGGAGGATGACCATAGACAGGTAAGAAAGGCGAGCCTTTTGCCCGGTACTCCAAGGTCTCTCCCAGACGCTCTATGCCTTCCTTCTGTTTCAGCCGGTCCGACTCTGAAAACTCTCCAGCCGCAAGACAGTGGGGCTGAACTCTCGCAGATTGGGCGCTAGAATGTACATCCCTTCCAAAGTGAACGTCTGTATTAAGATGTCTGCGGGACATTTTCCAAACATCCGTAATTATCGTTGGATTGGCCATGTCGAGGCGTATGGGCAGAGGGATCTCTAGAATAAGAGTCTTGACGTCGTCCATGTTCAACATCAGGAGGCCGAGGGCCTCAGTTTTCATCCTGTTCGGCGAACGAATTCTAGAACATCTTGTGCCATGTTGAGTTGCCAGACATCGTCCAACGCAGTCAACATTAGCGAGAGCTTTGCTGCATCGCACCATGGCAGGCAACCTTCCGACGGACTGGGTATACAGGCGAAGGATGCACTTGACAACTTTGGCACCGAAAGCTGAGAGGAAAAACGGTGCAGACGGCCTGAAGTCAAGTTTGGCCCATCAATGCGAGTGTTCTCCCCTGTTTGCTGGGACTTCCAGGAAGGGTGGGATGCTGTTCGTAGATTTCCTGGCATCGTACCGAAGTTCAAGGATCAAGCCCAAAGCGCTTGACAGTCTCAGGCACTCTTCGAGTCATCGAGTGTGAATTGGGACGTCTTCTGTGCCCGCCATGGCTTCATTGGAAGTCACGGTTGGTGCCGAGCCTTCTCCAGAACAAAGGGCAGCTTGAACGGTCTCGTGCCACGAGCGGCAGACTTTGGATAGGGTGTAATGTACTGGAGGCTGAAGGCATGCAATATAGATGCTGAAGATCCCTTCGCAGCGTTCCAAAATTTCCTTGAGGATAACCGGCTGAAGCGTGGACAGAAGGTGATAATTGGACTAGCGTTCCATTGCCCCATGGCCAAGGCTGCATTGTTGTCGCATTATGAGTCCCGCCATACAGAAAAAGCTGAGTTTTGTACCTGTATGCGTTCGCTCGAACTCCAGAGCTATGATTTTGGGATGGAGGAACGAAACAAGAGCTCCCACTGATCGGGTGATAACCTTCGACTGCAAACAAATCTGAATCGCCGAGTGGACGACTCCTTCTACCGCACTTTCATATCCGCAAGTCTTCACCAGACTAAAGAAAGTTTGACTCGGAACCATCCTCGAGACAGGGGCCAGGACGGTTCCGATCGCAGGTCTCTGAAATAGTCTAGGCAAGGGCCGACTTTTCTCAGTCTGGGCCAGCAGTGAGCCTGTCATGCACAGTTTTATTTGCTGCTGTATACTTTTGAAGGCAATGCCATTGTCGTGATGCGACCCGCCAATTTTCTCGCTGCGTACTACGTACGTTCAACCATCTCAGCTATGTTGCCCATATCCGAAATTTCGAAAATAAATTAAGCTCTCTTTTCCTCTTTTCCCTCTTCTACTTCTAGAGTCATAGCCACCATCGCACGTCAGAATTTCTCGTATGATTGGAAGCGCATCTCAGACACTGGTCTGAAAGTTGAATTTAAGCAATGTAAGGAGGCCGACGGCCGATTAGCAACTGTTCAAATTTCACGATTGGTGGAGAATTTCTCCTTTGACTGAGGTACACGAAGCTAACCCAACATCNTTTTTTTCGTACAGCAACGTTCAATCTTGTGTTTTCACGCGCCGGACGCCCGAAGTGTTTCGAAAACCCCATTTTGTAAACGAACAGCCACTTCGATGCTGTTACGGAGGACGACCCGTCGTCGCAATCGTTCTTCTTACTTTGATCGCTGAGCCTCATCGCTGCTTTGTGCTATCGCATTCAGTGTCTTTGCTCTCTCATGGGGGAACCTTCGGAATACGATTGTGATTATGATTCTCCCGTTGCAATGTTTCCCTTTCGCTCACGACAGTTCTCTAGATTCTGTCCGTGCCGCTTTTGCGGGCGCGAGCAACTTTGGGATCGAAAATGTCAGCATTCGAACCGCTGGGAAGAACATGAATGTATACAAGAACTGCAATATCTCTGTGAATGCCAGCGCCATTGATACGGAGAACAATGGTAGGCTCGCCGGGTCTCCCCTCAAGCTTATCTGACGAGTGCACTTATTTTGAATAGATGACGGATTATTTCGAAGAGTCACTGACTGGTTGACAACAACCAGCTTTCGGAACATCCATTCGGAAGCGCTTGCAAAGAGGACCCCGGGCACAGGCCTTTGGTTCACGCAGACCCACGAATATCGTCTTTGGACGCGAAACAACCTCAAGGTTTTATGGGGGACCGGGAAGCGTGAGTTACTTTCAATACCGTCATGCTCCGAATGGTCGTTGATCTGCCGTGGTTTACTAGCGGGCGCTGGCAAGACAATCCTTTCGTTCGTGGTTCGAATGCTTTTGTGATGCCTCTCGTCTCTCATTATAAACTCAGGGCAATCATCGTGGACCATCTCGAAAAAGAATTTTCCTCTCAGAAGCGAGTGCCTGTAATATTCGCCTACTGTCGGTACACGGAGAAATATCCCACCTCCCAGTTCCTTGCTGCGTGGATTCGACAGCTCTTGGAGTACGATCCAGCAACCCTCCGATATGTCAGCAAGATGTTCGCTATCCATCAAAGGCAGGATACTTCGCCATCGGAGGCAGAGCTGTACGAGTTGCTCTCCGCCATCTGCACCGGGTTTGAGAAAGTCTATATTGTATTGGATGGCTTGGACGAGGCGCAGGAAGATGTCAAGATACAGCTGCTCGAGGAAATCAACACTCTCCCATCCAACACACGCACATTAATTATGTCGCGCCCTCTGAATACGTTCGAATATCTGGTTCGTGATGCTGCCAACATCAATATCGAGGCTCGAAACGAAGACATAGAGCTGTTTGTCGAGAAGAAGATCGCTCAAATGCCTCGACTTCATACAATGCTTGCTGGGAAGGATGGTGAGAAGCACCGCATTTGTAAAGCTATCAAAGAAAAGTCCGGCGGCATGTAAGTGATTACAATTGTCGTTTTATGTACGTGGCGTACTCACGCGTGGTGCCCGACTTCCAGGTTCCTGGTCGCAAGCCTGCAACTCGAAGCATTGAAGGGCAGCATGACCCCTCGGGCTTTGATGAATGCTCTTGAAACTCTTCCGACCACCATCAATGATCTTTATAGGCACACCTTGAAGCGCATCGATGCTCAAAGCGAGGCAGAGGTTCTTTTAGCGAAGAGAGCGATCCTGTGGCTGGTCTATGCCCTCGTACCATTGCCGATGAACCAGCTGCAGTATGCTTTAGCCACCAATCCCGACCTCGGAACGTTCGATGAAGATGACATCGTACCCGGAGAATTCATTTTTGATGTTTGCTGCGGCCTCGTCTCCAGATCCTATGACCCTGCCGCTCTTTCTGCAACCCTAGGCCTCAGACTTATTCGTAAGTGCCCATTTCTGTGTTTAGACAATTTCAATATTAATTATGTTTAGATTATACCGCGCATGATTTTCTCAAGGAAGCATGCTTGCCGTGGTTCCCTGCGCCTCATACATTTCTGTCGTCCATCTGCGTCATCTACCTATCCTCCCAACTCTGTTACCGCAATTACATAAACGGAAGCGATGCTTCGCTTGTCACGGATGATCCCTTGCGACCCTTCCTCAGCTATGCTTACCATCACTGGGGCACACACTCTCAACTTTCCAACGGAGAAAAGGGGCTGTCGCCTCATGTATCCCAATTTGTTTCAAGACCTCTGGCCTATCCCTGGAAGTATGGCGACTATTTCGATGAGCTTGGGCCTCACCAGCTTGCCATATTGTATGGCCTCACCGATCTCTTGATGGGCATGGCGCCCAAATGTGGGGTCACTCCAAAGCAGCGATTCACTCTCCTCCATCTTGCTGCGATTGGCGGGCATGTCAATTCTGCTAAGATTGTCCTGGAGAGATGGCCCGAAATGTCCGTCAGAGATACCAGCCTTGATGGTCGAACCCCTCTCATGTTGGCCTCAGTATTCAATCATGGAGAAATGGTCAAATTCCTGTTGTCCATCGACCCAGATGACATTGAAACACTCAACGCAAGAGCCGCGTGCGGGTGCACTGCACTGGCTTCCGCATTCAACGGCGGTCACGCGAAGATAGTCGAATTATTCGCATCATGCCCAGGCATCCAGCTGAATGTTCAAACATGTACACGTTCGCCACTGTCGTGGGCCGCCGCCGAAGGACATCTATCCCTCATTCGACAACTCCTCTCCAACCCAGAAATCGAGGTCAATGCGCAACACCCCTTCACTGGATATACTGCATTATGCTATGCATCTCGTCTGGGTCGTCCCAAAGCCGTTGAAGCCCTCCTTACACGCAAGGAGGTTGATATCCACTTAGGCCCCATCTGTGGCTGTACCCCTCTTTTACTCGCATCGTCCACCGGCCAACTCAGTATCGTTGCACTTCTTCTATCCAACCCTGATATCAACATTCATGCACGCTGCACGCACTTAGGGACAGCACTGTCTGTTGCAAAGAATGACACCCTGTCGAAACTTCTCCTATCACATCAACAGATTCTCGCCAATGCTACTGCTGATGATATCCATCTCTGCCTCGAAGTCGCCGCACGTTTGGGTCTTGAAGAAACCTTCTCCAGACTAGTCCACGGCGGTCTTGAACCTGAAAGGTTAAGGATGCAGCTGGAAGTTCTTCTCGGAGCGGCAATGCATGGGCACTCAGCAATCGTAGAGCTGGCTCTCCGATATGTTGACATCAATGCATATCATGGATTTTGGGGGACAGCACTCGATAGTGCCGCGCACGCAGGTCAAACACACATCGTTTCGCTCCTCCTTTCCCACAAAGCTTCAGTTTTGCGCGAACCTTGGGCCATCAATTCGCCAGTCCCCGGGTTGATTTTTGGCTCCCAGCCACCGCGCAGTCTTGTGTCGGCCACAGAGAGAGGACATCATGATATCGTCAACGCTCTCCTACCCGTGATCAAGCACACCTGTGGGGATTCGGTGACATTACTTGCAGCATGTCGGGGTGGCAGGGGCGCAGCAGTGCAGGCTCTCCTTTTACAACCAGATATCAATGTGAATATGGAAGATGAGCGCGGCTGGACACCTCTCACTCACGCAGCATGGAACAATCATCAAAGCATTTGCCACATGCTACTTGCCCATCCCGAAATCAAACCCTGTGCTGGAAAGGCTTCCCCCTTGATTCGGGCAGCGTTTCGTGGCCACGACGAGATTGTCCGGATACTTCTTCAGCCGACGTATGGGGTAGATGCGAATGTGACCGAGGAGGGTTGGACGGTACTCTCGGCAGCGTCATACAGTGGATCCATGCCACTAGTCCAAACTCTCCTTGCATGGGGTGACATTGACGTGAACCTTGGTAGGCATCCACCACTCATTGTGGCAATCTGCAGAGGTCACGTCGCAATTGTCAAGATCCTGTTGGCTCATCGTCACACCAACGTCAACATTCAGGACGCCGGACCCGGATGGCACTGCCAAACTTGCAGGCCAACTGCCCTCTTTTTTGCATGTCAACGTGGCCCACCCGAGGTTGTCCAGGCACTGCTATGCCACCCAGATATCAGCGTCAGCGGTAGACTCAGCCAAGGCAGTGCTCATGTAGGCCATCAAACCCTTGCCCTTGAAGCCGGTCACGCAATTTTTACTTTTCGGTATCCCCCCTCGAATGAGTCTTGGGACCCTCAATTATTCATGCCCGGGTTCCAACTCTCCTCGGAGATGTTCTGGTGCCCTCCCACTCTTGCACCCGAGATCCACAGCACTCCTTTGCACGTTGCTGCTCATGCTTACAACTGGCAGGAGATATTACCGCTGTTGCTGGAGACGAAGGACCTTGACCCCAACGTGCTGAACGAAAGAGGCGAATCTGCCCTGGCGCTGTTGTTGGAAGGTCATAGGATCACACTCTTTCCAGGGGTATTCAAGTTGGTGACATCGATCTTCCTAGCATCACCCGATGCAATTCGGAAAGAACCAGATCTACTCCGCCGGGCAGCAGAAGCAGGCAGCATCGACGTGGTCAAAGCACTTTTGGAGCACTGTGACAGCACGATGGATTATGCTCCTGCACTCACAGCAGCGTCCCGCGCAGGGTATGCTGATGTTGTCCGTCTCCTGCTTGATGTACCCGGTATCAACCCCAACGCAGGGGAGCCTGCTCTGGTTGTTGTCTGCCTTCGAGGATCTCCTGTGGTTGTCAAGAACCTCCTCAGTCATCCCAGGATCGATCCCAATATTCCAGCCATCGACGGATACACAGCGCTAGCAGCCGCCTGCTATCGCGGTCAGGAGGAAATTGTTTCCTGGCTCCTCTCGACAAAAGGGATTAACGTCAATGCTGGCAAGTATCACCCGCTGATGGTCGCTGTTCAAGCTGGTTGGGGACGTGGTGTAGCTCAGCTCATCGAGGGTTGCGCCGATATTGATATTGACCAACATGCATACAACCGTAGGGAATTGGAGGAGTGCTTTCATGGTTCCTCTTTCATTCGTCGCAAATATGGCAGGTTTAGCGAAAGGTACTGCTGGCTAAAGGAGAGCCCTTACATGGGAACAGGACCAATTCCAGCCCTTCCCGATCCCCATCATTCTAACTGTTTTGGTCGCCTCGCACCAAGGCGAACGGGCCACTACGATGTCGGTCTCTTGAATGGCCCTATCTCCCGACAGGACACCTACCGAAAAGTCATCATAAGAGACTTTGCCTTCGGAGAAGGAGACCCCATCCTTGTCTACTGCGTAAGGGTCGGCAATCTTGGAATGTCGGAAGTGGTTCTATCCCATCGTGGTATCAATATCAACTCGCAGGCCCGTTGCGGATGTACAGCGCTTATTGTGGGGTCCTTCCTGCGACGGCATAACATCCTCGATCGCATTCTTGCTCGACCCGACACCGACCTGACGATTCGCTGCCCAACCCATGGTACCGCACTTCTCGCTGCCGCACATCGATTGTACTTCGACACCGTCAACCAAATCACTTCGTCGCCCCTCCGCAGCAACTTAGATTTCCACGACACTGCTGATTGCGGCTGCAACCTATTCATTTGTGCAGCCAGAAGCGGGGATGAAGAGACTTTCCTTTCCTTCTTCCAACTCACCAATTGGCAAGTCTCCCCAAATATCGTCGATTGCAAGTTCGGCCGGACGGCGCTCCTCTGGGCTTCATTTTATGGACAGGAGTCGATTGTGCGACTTCTCCTCTCCAATCCCAGCGTCGACTCGAATTACCGTGACAAGGATGGGAATAGCGCGTTGACTCTCGCGGTGAATTCAGGACACGAGGAAGTGGTCAGGACAGTTTTAGCTTCCCCAGGCGTCAATATAAATACCAGAAACGGGAACGGAGACACGGCGCTGTCGTTGGCAGTATGGTATGGGTATAAGAGGATTCTTCGTCTCCTCTTGGCTAGGAAGGATGTGGATGTTAGGGGGTTGAAGATCGAGGGCAAGATGATTGCACGTCATTACACTTATGAATATCGATATTTCTCCGAGTCTCCTGTATATTAGTTCACTTAATGTGTGTGATCGTCTTCACGCTTTCAGCTTGTGTCTATGTCCATCACCGTCCAATCCAGATCCTACGTGTCCCCGGCGCAATCCAACCAACCGCTTCGACAACAGGTTCGCTGAGACAGTTCTTCTACCATGATGACAACCCCCAATAAGCAGGGTGAATATGTAGCAAGCTTCGCAGCTCTCTTCATCAATAGGACGATTCGCTACCATCCTTGGAAACTCATTTCATATACCAATGGAACATGTCAGGCAATTATCGAGAAAGTCAAGAGCACAATACAGTGACTAGAAACTTGCTAGCATGCGTCGTATCAATGAGACTTCGAATTCGGTCTCACAAGATTATTGGATATCGTGTTTCTGCAGTCGCAACGCAAACGGTCACAGGTCTACACCCTCCAACCATCGATTGACGAGGTGCAGAGATTCCACTGGCTTGTCATAAGGAACCTAAGACGAAATCAATGAGGACTCGATATTAAGAAAAGAACCAAGTTCCCTTACCATATGCCCAGCGCCATCAATGGTCGCAAAAGTAAGACCACCAGACCCGCGAGTCTTCCCAGCCCTCTTTCCATCGACATACCAGTCCCTCAAGGGCTCGCTGCTGAAATCCTGCTGCCCGCTCCACTCCAAATCCAGCGTCCATTGCTCATTCCCAACGTGGTTGCAGATCCAATCGTTAACGCCGACATAGATGAGTGCCCTGACACCACGCTCGAGCAGAGCAGATATGTAAAGGTACGTAGGACGGTATTCGTCCATGTTGAGGTCGAATTCCGCGCCGACTTCCCAGGAGCACGAAGAAAAGTTTGACGTGATGGACGGGTCTACTCCAATCTGTTGGCGAACCTCTGGGCGGTCGAGGTACGCGGAGATGTGTCTGCAAAAGCCATGAGCGCCCGGTACGGCGTTCAATTTGGGGAAAATAGCTTACTGCGTGACGGGATAACAAAGTGTCTCGCTAATCTTACCGTCGCACTCGCGGCTTATGTCGTAGGGGTTCATGCCTGAAAACCGTGTCAGATGGAGTCGCCTTTCGATGTAGGTATTACCACCATACCTGAAGACATGAAGGGATAGGAGATTTCACTGCTGCAGAACGAGACCGCGGCTTGGCAGCTGAACTCATCGAAGATGTCGACGCACGACTCCTTGAGGCCCTTCTTGCATCGGGGGACCTGGTACCACAACCATAAATACGAGAGGAAGGTGAATCGGGGAGAATGAACTCAACGGCTTGTTTCATCCGAACACAGGTCTTAATGTCCAAGACTGGTGGGACCGACACCGGTGTGCATGCCATATCATAGTAAGACGTCGCCATGGTATAGAAATCGGTCAATCCATTTCCAATCATGACAGACGCCAGGTTAATGGGCGTCAAACCGGCCTCCTCGAGCATCTGGTTCTGGTCGTGCACGTATGCTGCGAATACCGGAATGTATCGTCCACCGTAAGATTCCCCAGCCATGTGGAATGGCCTTCCCTTGAACTTGGTGAAGTGTTCGAAGAATACGTGAACGAAGGCAGCAATGTCCTTTGCCGCCTCTTCTGTGGTTCCCTGGGGTACGATACTGAGAGATACATCGATTAAATATAGGGATATGGCAGACTTACCACATGCTCCCCATACTCTGCATAGGAGAAACCTACGCCAATGGGTTGGTCGATGAAGAAGACGTTTGCTTGGGAGTTCCACGATTCAGGATGGAACTTGGCACCATTCTCGTCCAGAACTCGGCACGGTCCAAGCTCCATGAAGAGACCGAGAGACGACGAGCATCCTGGACCTGAATCACACATTCAAATCGACATATAAGCAAACGACCAAAGGCAAAGATGAAACAACATACCTCCGTTCGTCCAGAGGATAACGTCGTCCTTATCCGGGTCGTTCCTACTCTCGAAGAAGTAGAAGAACAAATGTCTGGCTTCAATATCAATGTAACCTGTATACGAGCTACCTAACTGAGCTTCCAAGCCACCTAAAATCCAGAACTTGAAAAGGCGACTCACTTGGCACTTTCGTTACATAGTTGGGTCTTCTTGATCCTTACACCGTGTCGAGGGAAGGCTGGGTGCTTCAATGTGGTATATTGAGTCTCAGAGAGGATGCTCAGATCTTCTAATGGTGTGAATAGGCCAGAGTCATAATCTGCTGCGCGTCCGAGTCAACCTCCGGTCAATTTCTCGATTAGTACCCGGACACACCTCCCATTACGGCTTGTTGGCCCGCCAGCGCATAGTCGTTGTCTCTTGCGCTCCATGCCCAGGTGAGCACGCACGCCTTTAAAACGAACAGAAATGAGGAGACCTTCATGATAGACGTCCGAAACAAACCCACTGCGAGTATCGCTGTGCTGGCAGTGGGAGGGGGCCGATGCCGCGCTCGGCATCGCTTCTCCTGTTTGCTTGCTAATGTGTCGCTTTGACGGCGATGGCAAACTCACAAACTCACACTCCAACGCGATGATGACTTCAAGAAGAATCAATTTGAACTTTCATAGCGCGATTTGCTGTGTAGATATGACGGCGAAATGAAACATGCACTTCCTGGTCCTGTGCCCGGGTAGAACCAGCAAGGCCACACTTCCCCCACCTAGAACGAAATCTCAACAAAAAGAGACACGAGTCTGTGCAAAGTATGTCGATTTGACAAAAGAGACTTCTCCGTATGTATCTTACGTTTTCTAATTCAGATTCATCTGTCCTTTGTGGCAATGATATTTCCCGCGACCCTGTACGATCAAATCAAGAAGTTATGGGCGCGCCCGAGGTGGCATGTTCCAGCTCAAATAGGCTGAAACTCTGTCTCTGAGCCCTCTTTCCCCTCTGCAAGGCTCACGGCGCACCCCTCCCAGCCGTCTGTCTCCTGTCTAGGAACTTACAATGCCTCACTTTCATCGTTCCAAGACGGGCTCGGTCGCAGTCCAGGTCCTACGAATGGCTGCAGTGCTCTCGGCGGCTACTTCGGGGATGTCGATGAGCCTAGCATCCCACCAGAGACGGGCGGCGCAAACGAATGCTGTATGCGCAGCAGAATATGCATGGGCCGATACCCTCGAGGGTGCCAAGTCGCCTTGCCAAGTTGCGGCTGAGCTATTAGCGCCTTGCAATGGTGGAAGTACGTATCTTAACTGCTTTTGTCTCTGGCTCAACCTAATTGTCTGCTCTGGTCTCTAGATTGGGTCGTTCCTGCGTTGAACGACCCAGCCCAGGCGTACACCAATCCAAACGCTACCACTGCTAATCCTTGTTCGTGGTAGGTGTCTATATTACGACCTCCTACTGCAGAACCATGCGCTCATCTTTAACATTAACAGCTCTTGGGCCGTTTATAACCTGTTGAGCGCCTGCTCTGATTGCCAAGGCATGAAGCAAGCCATTCGAATGTGAGTCGCGAAGCGCTTTCACGAACTTGAAGATGTATCCAGACTTGCTTACTCGGTTTTGCAGATGGTCGGACTATAAGACTGGGTGTCCAGGCGCATACCTTGGGAATACAACGTCGGTACCATTCTCATACCACCCTTTTGTTACTGGCCAACTCAAAGCCCCATCAGTCATTATCCCATCGAGTTCCTCCCAAACGAAGCAACAGTTCCTTTCTGGGCAACGACTGACCGTGGGTGGCATCTCCTCAATTCTCTATCTAGAACATACTGACTTCGTCTTTCCAGCGTCGAAATGGTTGAGTAGTCAGTTCAATGCTGCACAAGCAAGACCGATTGCGGAAGAAAGTACGTGAAAACGGCCTACAGACGGGTGCAGGACCTAACTCTCATACAGGGCATGCAGACGTAAAAGCATCTCCCCAGCGTCGCAACACTCCAGTTGGTGCAATCGCCGGGGGAGTCGTTGGTGGACTGGTCCTACTCCTCGCATGCGCAGGAGTTGCCTACCATCTGCTGCAGAAGCGCAAGAAAAAGGTGGAAACCGCACCGACCCAGACAACCAACAGCGATCCGAACATGACGAGTCGCGGCCGACCGGAGCTTATGATTATACCTCCAATAGGCTATACTACACTAAGGTCCGACTCTGGCTGCGGCGGTCCACCGCCGATCACACGTACCCACTCGTTTTCGCTGGTCAGGTCCAGTTCCCCTGCCATCCGCACCACATATTCGACCCCATCTTTGCTACCGTCGCCAATTGAACAAGAGAGTCGGGACCCACTGAATCATCCCGACTATAACCCGCCGGCATACGATTTCAGCGGTGATGTGAAGGATCGAAATATGACGGAATCTGGTTTCCCGAGGGATATGAAGGACGAGCCTGATGACACGAATTGATCTCTAACAGGATGAGGGACAACGAACTTTCCACGGATTCTAAATGACTTGATGATAGATGAACGATGGATTCTTGTCAGCTTCTTACTGGTAATGGGCTGGCCTGTACGAAATTATCACAGACACTGGTTTCAAATAGTATTCTGATGAAAGCTTGATAGTAAAGTGAAGTATAGAAAAGGTATGTCCAAGTCCGTGCTATGAGCGCCTCAATAAAGTTCGTAATGTCTACATCTGAAGGAAAAGAGTTTATAGAAGACTCCCTCCACCCGAAAGTCTTCAGTCAAAAAAGCGAGACTTTAGTCGCGATCGTCGTCGTCGTCGTTGTCGTCGTTGTCGTCGTCAGTAGGCCACACGCCTGAAGGACAGAACCTACCATACCCAACAGAAGAGCAGTCAGTCTCTCCCACATCCATGATAAATGAAAGAAAAAACACGCACGTAATCTCGAAATTCGTCCCCGGCACTCTACACTGATACAAAGGCGGAGTAGGCGCAGGTGCATCAGGTGGCGGAGGTACCGGCCCATGGAATACAGGCGGGCTAGAAAACGCCGTCGTACAGTTCTCCGTCTCGCACGACGCTACGACGCAGAAACCATTATCCTGCAAGTCGACGCCAACATCAAGTCAACACACAGGGGAATGAATGGGCTATAAAAACTGGCGAGCTTACAGCAGGCTGATCAGGCGTAATACTAATCCCCGTATTCAGATCACCATCGTCTCTGACGATGTAGTAATACCAATAATCGGGCTATGACGCAACGGTCACTATCAGCACCAAGGCTCTACACCAACCTGAGGAGAGCTCACCTCAAAGTAAAACCCGGCTCTAGCAGCCTCAAGGTCTCCATCATCATCATCATCACCTCCATTAGCCTTCGTGTAGAAGAACCCCGCAGACGTGCCGAGTCCCGTCTTGATGATACTCTGGTTTGTGGCAAGATTACCTTCAGAGGTTTGCCCTATGAAAAGCTCGATCGCACTCGGACATCTGTTAGTAACCGTATAGGTCTGAGCCGAAACGTGAAGGAAAGAAGCGAAGAGGATGGTTATCAGGAAGTTGAAGGGGCCGGTCTTGACCATGATGCTGATAGTCAAAGCTGTGAAGCGACGGTCTGGGGAAGCGCCAGCAAGGTCAGAATACGGTCAGATATATATACCTACCCGGCACGCGACTGGGGCCATGATGATGTAACGAGCTCGAGGCATCCCCGCAGCCAGCTTTCCATGCCACCGTTCGGTTCCATACCAAGTCTCCAGCCCAAGAGAAAGGCATGCATGAACGAGGCAATGCCAGAGTCGAGATTGTTGTCAAATGAAGCTCCTTGGCAAGCTCAAGCCTGCACAAGTTCGTCAAGCGCACGATGAATATCAGGGCATGGCGACATGAGCAGTCCCTGCACGCTGAGCTCCACTGCGCCACAACCGATAAAACGTTTCAATACCGGTCATATGAGGCCGCTGTACACTTTATTGATGTTGTCAAGCCATGTTTGGAGAAAGTTAATCTAGACGCGCAGTCAGATTCACGGACGGATTGAGGTATGTTCAAGAGGACTCACCAAAAGTCTATGCACTGGGGAAAGACATTACACGTCTAGTTGGATTAAATACTAACAGAATTACAAAATGGGATGGATGAATATACAGCAGATAATAAAAAATAGTCCAGTGAAACAGAGTTCGAGAAAACAACCTGGAGATGAGGGTCAGTCTCGACATTCCACCCGAAATAAATACGGGGGAGGGACGTACAGTGTAGGTTGCTGGGACCAACAATCGTGAGTAGGCAAAGTGTGGTACAGTCCAAAAGTCTATCATCGTTCACTCAAGCCTCTGCGTATACCCCGACCTCTGGGCCATCTCTCTCGCCGCATTATAATGCGCTTTATCCTCCTGCTTCTTCATCCACCACCGTCTTCCAAAGAATCCAATGACCCCAACGGCCAAAAGAGCAACGACAACGCCAACGCCAATACCCGCTGCATTCCCACCTTTACCACCTCCACCACCACCACCACCACCACCACCACCCCCGCTGTTCCCACTGTTTGACCCACTACCGCTGCCAGAGCCGCTGCTGCTGCTCGAGTTCGAGGGGTTCGAGCCAAACGGCCAGAAATCCCCACCATTCGGTGGCAACACACAAGTCAAACTATCCCCATCCGATATGCCCACAAAATCACCCTGCATCTTCCCGCTCCCCGCATTCATATCCGTCCCCACCGTCGCCCAATCCACAATCCACGGACCAGGCGTCGGCACGTGGTCAGTATCAGAGCAATTCGGTCCCTTCGCCCCAATAAAAGTCGTATTCGCCACCAAAGTGTTGCCCGTAATCGTGAAATCATCAGCAGAGGTGACGGCGATACCGTAGCTGAACGCTCCGCCGAGCTGGTTATTCTGCACGACACCGCCGCGGTTGCGGTTCTGGCCAAACCGGTCGCCGAACCACGTCCGTGGGCCTATAGCAATCCCGATCTTGATGATGGCGCTCTCATAGTTGGAACCGCGGGTGTCGGAGGCTGTCTGCCCGTCGTTGGCGAACCCGCCGAGAATGACGTTGTTGCGGACGACGGTGTTGGTGTAGTCGCCGCTGAAGGGGTTGTAGTCGACGAGGTTGATACCGCCCAAGAGGGTTTGCTGTTATCCGGCGAGGGCACCGTACCGGACGAGATAAGAATAGAAAGATAAAGATAAATTTAGAACAAGGTCACAAGGAAACGGGGGAGGAGGGAGAAAGACGCACGTTGAGCACCCAAATCGTATTGTTCTCGATGAGCGTCCCGGGCGAGCCAAACACGACAATCCCGCCGTCCGTCGCGCCCTCAATCATGTTATCCCGCACGACACTGTTCCTGCACGCGATGCTGATCCCATCTGCCCACTGCTGGAATGTATCAACACCGCACGGGCCAAGGTCGTTGTTCTGCACAACTACATTGTTGCACGTTAGGGGACCCTCGGCAATGTGCAGGCACGTCCATGAGCGCGGGTTGAACGACCGCACGTATTCGATGAGCTGGTTAGAGTTGTCTCCGCCCATTTCGATGTTCCCGGCCCCCGTCGGTCGGCGAGGCGTCCCCTCGAGTACCGTCAATCTGGAACGCCGGTGAGCACCAGAACACTCGCGTTTTTTTTCGAAATACACACGCACCTGGATATTCCTGAGCTTCACACCATCGCAGTCGTTGCACGTCCCGTCGATAGCAACAGTGTGCCCCTTTCCGTCGGCGACAGGCCCTGATACGACCAACATTGCCCGCTCATCTCCCTTCGGGTACCCAACCGTGCTAATCTCTTGGTTTGGCTGCGTGAACAATATGGGTGCTTGGATGAAATATCGTTGGTTGGGACAGAGTCTCAGGGTGTAGCCAGCCCCGCCATTGCGGAGGGCATTGTTCAGCCGGTCGGTGACGGTGTTGGCGGGGTCTGCGGGCTCACAGTCGTCTGCCCGGCGAGATAGTCTGCAACGTAGGAGCAATGTTAGGGTTGGATAGAATGCGTTACAATGGATTGTAGCCTCACCCTCTTTCCTTGTGTCTACGATTAACGGAAGGCGAGTGCGGGCTCTGCCCGGAATTCATTGACGCGGTCGTAACTAGAAGAAACAAATCAGCGTGTTGGCGGAATAAAAAGAGGGGGCCAAAATTACTTCTAATTCACAACCACAGACTACAAAAGAAGGAAAGGAATGTGAGTAGTTGGAAATGGGCCGAAAAGAGGTTTCCAAGAGGTGTTTGACGTGTGGTCGCCCGTCGTGCCTGAAAAAGACATGTTCGCGAGATGCCGAGCTGGCATCACCGAGATCGTCATCGTCCCGACACTGTCTTGCGGCTATTATACTCAATGGAGCTGTCAACTGTCCCTGCTGCGTATGTGTAGATCCTCGAAACATCCTGGTGTTTAGTAGAATCGTTCCTCAATCCATTATTTACATCTCATCCAACAATTTGCACCACGGCTGAGTCTCAAAGAATTCTTCGTCGAAATCCAACTTAAGGGTCGTTCCGTGTCATAACTTCACATCAATTCAGCGAGCATTGTTAGCTGGCAGCTCCAACGATTTCATAATGACTCTAAGTTGCGGTCGGTAACTCATAAAAATAAGCCGAAATGTCACCATGGTAAGTATGGCCCCCGGGGATGCAAGACGTGAACAATGTGGCTCTTGAGGCTGCTGGCCGAACAATGCGCCGGATCGCTAACGTTGCTCAGTGACTATAGTCAGTGGGCCTAAGATGAAATGAGGAATAGATGAAGCCGATGATGAGATTAAAATTTCGAATATGCAGTCACAAGCGGTCACCCAGAGTTAGTTATCAGCCGGAGGCGGGCAAGACTCTGAGCTAATGTATGACTTATATCTCCGTTGGCCAAGAGTCTTTGCAGCATCACTCCTAATCCAACAGCCGTTCCTCCGAGAATCAACTCCAACGCTCCGGGCAACACCGCGGTTGCACCCAGCATTTGNAAAAAAGGAGAAAATCCCTCCCGTAGAACCGCCGTAGAAAATGGATTGAATGGCAGCTGCCAGCGACCCTTTAATACGGATTTCAGTGGATTGAGTGACACGGGGGAGAAAAGAAGCGCACCCATAGTAACACCTGCCTGTGTGAAGCCGACTGCGTTGAGAAGAAGGGTTCCAACAGGAGGGATGAGGACGATCGCTCCCGCGATGAGAAGCCCCTTTGCTGCCGATGCGACCCAAAAATTGAGGGACGCCCCTGGCAGGCAACGAGTAGAGAATCAGTAAGAAGGTTTTTTTTCCTACAAGATGGGAAGCTCATTACTTCGCTCTGCTTCAGCGACAACGTCGCGAATGTCCTGCTTGAAATCTTGCCAGCTCCAATAAGCCTCTCCCGTCCTTTGCAAATATACCTGTTGACGCGCTCGCATGGCCTCGGCAAGGTCAATTTCCCCAAATATCAGGAGTAAGGCCGCCTCTGTACGCTGAGTAGGTGGGATACCAGACTCTCTGCAGGCCCGCTCCACAATGAGAAACCATCTTCCTAAATCCTGGGAGCGCCCTTTAAAAAGCGGATAGAGGCCCGACCTTAAGGTCCAGTTGTAAATACGTTGCTGGAGATCGTCAGGCGAGAAGTGATCAGATGGAGGAGCCGTGGCTACGGTGGTGTTGGGGGGTGCTATCGTAATGGTTAGATGTCAAGACAAGTCAGTGATCGCATATACGCTAATACTCACGATGATTGTCTGTCTCTTGAGTAGCTCTGCGAATTTCTTCTTTGAAGTCTTCCCAAATCCAATATGTGTGTGCTGTGCGGTCCAGGTATTGCTGCCTCCTCTCTTGCATCGCCTCGGCCAGGTCCTCCGATTCGATAAAAAGGAGTGCTACCTCCGCGTAGTGACCGTCCAGGAAATTACACGCCCGGCACGCTCCCTCGATGCGAGAGAACCACTGAGTCAAATCCTGGAGCGACCGCTCATTCAGCGCCAGATCGATGGAGTTGGCATTAACGTAGAGCAACAGCTCCCTATGCAGTCGTCTCTCTTCCATCAGGCCAGTCCGGGAATGTTAGCCTCTAGATGGTTCAAACCAAACATCCGCGACTCACCTATACCCGCCATCGGAAGCAGCAGCTTAACGATGGAATTTCGGGGATGGTGAATGAGGCTGGGATGTGTGGGTGGTGCCCTAGGCGCAAATTCTTATTGCCCTCGAGTTTAAATGGCCATTCGAGTTTCACCGAGTCAGCACGCACGCCACGATCAGACCATGCGTCACAATAGGGGAAGATCGAAGCCCCATTGCACCATGTGTAGAGCACCCACTTGGGACCCACAGAGCACATTTTGCCCTAATTGAGAGCAGACTGTATGTCATTTTGAACTGTATTTTACGCAATTGAGGGATGGTTATTGGGCTCGTGTCGGCTAGCCGACAATCTAGCAGTGTTTGTGCAGTCAGGCAGCCAGCTTGTTATCATATGGTACGGCTCGTCGTGCGGCATAAAGGTCCAGTGACCCATCCGATTGAATGGATAAAGCCAATCGACAGAACTACGTTTAAGAAACAGACTCGTGAACACGTTCCATAGGTGGCTGTAGATCGTCCTCAACCTCCATCGATGAGCGTAGTCGCTTTCCCTGTTGAACGGAATGGCTCGTACAACAGTCGAGAGATGAGGAAAGGGGTATATCGAGAAACCTCCGCAGTTAAACCTAGATTGGCCACAGTATATCTCCTAGCACGAGGCTTTTACATATCGTAACGCTCTGGGAGGCCGGCTCGGGATGGAACTTTTTCGAGAACCCTGGGTAGATTTTTCCCCACCATGCCCATTTACGCCATCACCTTGGAGCGAGAGAGGCGTTTAAAAGGAAGGCATCTTTGACTTCCTCAATGCTTGGCCGGCGCCTAACGAACGTGCCAGTGGTGCCGGTGAGAGCCCATGATCTGGATGCGAGTAGTTGGAGGGATGGACTGCAAATAGGTTTCAAAAAGCTCGCGATGCCGAATTCTCCAAAAATGGCAACATTTAGCTGGGCCGTCCTGTGTTATGTTCAAGGCTGTCAAATTATCCCAAAGACTGTCGCTACCGCGCTCGTGTGTAGCTGAAGACTTGGCCATTCCAAAAATCGTACATCCTCCTGCATCCACCCGTGTCCTTTCAAAGCACTTCCATAGGAGCTCGTTCTCTCGCTTCCCCGTCGAGCATCCCAAGAAGCTCGGGCCTGACCACCATGAGGGCAAGTTTTACCTCCATTATCTGGAAGGGAAGTGTCAGACTGTCTTGGAGATATATTATGTTTCTCTGGTTCCTCTTGGTTGACGACACATTGCACCCAGCGGTTTTAAACTCTGAAATAGCGTCTATTTGGAACCCGAAATGTGCAATCGCGAAGGAGAGTTTGCTATGCTTTCAAAACTCTATCTCGACCGTCATAACTATCGATCACATACTTCTGAATCCACCCCTACTACTTGTCCAACTCTGGTAGATTTAAGAGGATCGTCAAGATGGAGATGATACTTCGCTATGTCGCTCTCCGCTTGAAAGGGCCGCCGGCACACTATGTTAAGTTATATACAGGGACCTTTACTTCTCGTGGGACCTCAGACTCTCCGAAGGGAAGAGATTAAAACTAGCTAACCTTCAACACTCTCCTGAATCCCTCCTGGTTACTTTCGAGCTACTTTTGCGCTCGCTGAGACATTAGTCCCGGGGATGCGGAATGTCGCGGTTCAAATCAAAGGCAGTGACTTGGCCACTACTTTTCGGAATGCCTTCCACGATATTTGGCTCTGGACGGCGATGGGTCAGGTGGGAGAATTTCATGGAGGAGTGCAGGTCGTTCCATTTAAGTCTTTGGCTTTCAGTCCGAGGTTTGATGCAGCGACGGTGACCTTTGGCACTGATGACGTCGACATTGAGGTCACAGTGGACGTCCTCCCTCTCTTTGTACCAAAGTGCTGAATATCATAGAATTTGCATTGAATTTGGGAATCGCGAAATCTCGTTTAACTCGGTGGCTCACGCGAAAGCAAGCGCGCGTGTCTCAGGCGATTTATATCAGGAAAGGGAGAATAGTTCGTGCTACGGAGGACTGTCTTAATACACTATTCGTAAGTGGCCATCCTGATTTGGTGAATACGACTAGGCTACTACTCCTCAGGATCGCGGCCAATTAATCTTCGCAACATCGCCAGCCCTATTCCAGTAGCCGCGCCTCCAAGAATTAATTCCAACGCTGCAGGTAATGCCACGGTTGCGCCCAGCATCTGTAATATGGAGAAAATACCTCCTGTAGAGGCGCCGAAGAAAACGGCCTGAATAAGAGCTGCCAGCGAGCCTGAACAGTTTTCAGCGGACACAAAACGAGATTTGTGGGGTGAAAGAGCGCACCCGCAGCAACACCTCCGGCCGTGAAACCTACTGCGTTGAGGATAAGGATCCCAACCGCAGGAATGAGGACGATGGATCCCGCGATAATGAGTCCCACTGCTGCTGATGCGAGCCAGTACTTGAAGGACGACCCTGGCAATGAGTACAGAAGATATCAGCCTGGGTAAGTGTGCCTTAAATGATGGGAGGCGCATCACCTCTTTTCGCCTCTCCGACGACTTTACGAAGATCCTGCTTGAAGTCCTGCCAACCCCAATAAGGTTCCCCCGTCTTTTCCAGGTATGTTTGTTGGCGAACTTGCATAACATCAGCAAGTTCCCCGACAATGAGCAGTAAGGCAGCCTCTGTGCGCTGCGTGAGTGGAACACCGGATTCTCTGCAAGCCCGTTCTACAATGATGAGCCATCCTCCCAGCTTCTCAGGTAACCCCTTGTAGAGGGTATAGCGGGACGTCGACAAAGACCAATTATAGAGACGTTGCTTGAGGACTTCAGGCGAGAAGTGATCAGCTGGGGTAGCCATGGGAGTGAGGTCGAGTGAAGATAGAGGTGGCCTAAAGGTTAATGAGAGTGTCTTTATACAGATGAAAGGTGCTTAATCCGCAATCGGATGAGGTCTTCCACGTTTTTCAGTGGAGATGCTTCTCCCCGAGATGCCGCAAAGCTAAAGCCATAATCGAAGCTTCAAAAGCCCAACTCACTTCTATTTATCAATCACAGACGATAAAAGAAAGAAAGGAATGTGACTAGCTGGAGATGGGCTGAAAATAGGCTTCCAAGATGTGTTTGACTCGAACGTGTGGTCACGGTAGAAAAGCTCGCGATATGCAGAGCTCGCCAAAATGGAAAATGGCAGCGCCGGGCGCTTGATCGTCATCGATTCATCCTCGGTCATCTTCCGGAGACTGTATTGCGGCTATTACGCTCAATGGGGCTGTCAAATTATTCTAAAACTGGGCCTGCTGCGTACATGTGTAGATTCTCGAATTAATCGACTTTCCGGCGTTTAGCAGAATCCTCCTCGCACAGGCCACGGAAATCGGAGCCGCTAATTTCGCAACGTCTTTCCAAAGAATGTAAGCTCAGGAAGAAACGGGCTGCAGCCTGGGATAGGGAGAGGCTTCAGAAACGAGAAGTCTTGGACCTTGTCAATTCTGGGACGAGTGAAGTAGTAATGACGCGAGTGTAAGTTGAGATGGAGAGGCAGGCTTGGGGACGGCAAAATGCGCCGTGCGCAGCATCACCCACTCGCCACAGGTAATAGGATAATTCAACGAGCATCATTAGCAGACGAAGGTTGCGTATCGTCGATGGGTCTACACTATATAGCTAGCAGCCCCGATTATATAATAACGATTCTTAATTACTGAGAGTATCATGCCTGAGATGAAATGAAAAACGGATGAAGCCATGAAATTGAAATTTCGAATATTTAATCACAAGTGGTCAAGTATGATCAGCCTGAGGCGAGCAAGAGCCTCAGCTACTCTGTGACTCAGATCGCTTTCGGTCAAGAGTTTTCGCAGCGCCATTGCTGCTCCAACAGCCGTTCTTCCGACAATCAACTCTAATACTGCAGGCAACGCCGCAGTTGCACCCAGCATTTGCAAAAATGGAAACATCCTTCCTATAAAAGCGCCGTAGAATATGGATTGAATGAGAGCTGCCAGTGACTCTTCAATACATTTTTCAGCGGATTGAGTGGCATAGAAGAGAAAACAAGCGCACCCACGGCAACACCGGGCGTAAAGCCGATCACGTTCATTATACAACAGGAGGGAGGAGGACGGCCATGAGAAGTCCCACTGCTACTGATGCGATCCAAAACTTAAGGGAACGAGTATTCAAATGTTGTGGCACATGAGTTTGGACAAGGGACAACGTCAAAGCCACCCATAATTTTCAGGCGCCTATATCTAAGCGCAATGACCAAGCTCGTACAATGACCAATCGCTGTTTGCCCGAACCACCTGCCAGTGCGTCCGTTCAAAATTCTTTCGACGGAGCTCGTCGTTGAGATTTTCGCCTGGCTATAGCATATCCCAAAAAGCTCGGGCCTGACCACGATGAGGGAGAGTTTCACCTCCCTTGTCTGGAAGAGAAGTGTCAAACTGCCTTGGCTACATCTCACGTTTTTCTGGAGTGTGACGTATTGCACTTGATTGTCCTGGTCCAAATNAAAAAATAAATGTCACGAAATATCGTGTAATTCGCATGAACAGACGTGCACGATCGTTTTGTGACCACGACAGAAGCGGATCTGGAGCCTGGAGGGTTCCAGCGCCGTTTCTGTAAGGATTCATTGCCGAAACTCATGCCAACGAATGAATGATCAGTCCTCTTCCTTTGGTTGTTCTCGGTGTACGTAGGGTATTCGTGTATCGGGTTAGTACTGTTTGGACACATAATCATACATATAGCGCCTGTTCTACGATACTATGGCTGCTGAACACTTTTCTCCCACCAATACACTAGCAACCAGGATTCCAGTTCCAGGTAAAGCTCCTCTTCCTCCAATCGAAGTGTTTCCAAAGCGCAGTAGACATCGGAGTGTTCGTGTGGGCCATATTTGTCTATTTCCTCCAAATAATGGGCCAGAGACCCAGAAATGGTATCGAGAAAGTCGTCGTGACAGTGGTGCCTGAAATATTCTGGCGCCAGGACGTGCAGAAAGGCTCCTTCGACTGCAGATCTTAGGTGCGACACAGCATCTTCGGCTAGAGGCGCGTCAATGTTGGAAACTGACTTGCCATCAACAATGAGGTTCGCAGTGGGATGAAATAAATCATTGGTGCAGACAAAGGAACTTCGTCGATACAGCCGTCGATGGTTTGCGCTGAGATCGATTTCTTGAGAAAAGGAAGCCGCCAGGTCAACTGCAAGCAGCACCCTAAGCTGCGATGAAAATTCCGCTTTATCGGAGGGCATCCATTCCCGCCAAAAGTAGCCCCACGACAACGCAAACAGAAGATAGTCTTCGTCAACCCGGCTATCCATGGTGATGGAGGATATAGAATTCAAACATCCTGCCAACACTCTTCCAACCCCCTTCTGAACATCGATAGTAACGTCGGGTAAGAGTCGAGGTTCGTTCTCCAGGAATTCGGCAAAAGAAGAATGGTAAAAGAAGTTGCCGTCGACGGCGGTGTCGCTGTCTGCTAGGCGAATCACCGCGTGGAGGGGTCGAATGACAATAATTCCACGGCCGGGAGCACGGCCGGATATACGATCGAGGATCTTCAGGGCGAGGGTAATCCCAGTTCCCGTCGGGAAATGGTATCTAGCTGCCAGTATTTCCTCGAGTACCTCAACCATGGTAGCCCGATTTGATAGCGGGGACGACCGTAAGATTTGGCGATAGAGCTCGTGAAGGGAGCAAAATGGAGTCGATTGAGCGAGGTTCGGAGTAGAACTGAGCCCGCTGTTAAGAATATCTTGTAGTCGTTGACGCGGATCATCGTATGGGTCGTCGATATGTCGGATAATAGTAGTGGCGTAGAGCATGTGTCCTTCTACCCTCGACAAGAGCCGGTGGACTATACCTTCGCAGGGCCACTCATCGTCTGAGCCTTCTTCATTCTGGTGGTCCACTTTCTCTGCGATTCGAGAGAGCTCAACTCTGACGAATTTTTCAGCGTCCTTTAGATGGTCACCGACCTGGTAAAGGTCCAAGGTTTCCGTCACGACTTGAAACAGCCTGGATCTGATGTGCCGCTCGATCCACGGTTCCGGCCTGCTGAGGATGAGAAAGCATAGTGGAAGGTGGTGGGACTGAAGGGTGTAAATGAGATCGAGGATGCGAGCCTGTGCGCGTTCTTGGTCCTCCGCGTACTGCTTCTGGACGAGCGACTCCTGATCCGAGTTGATGCACTCGTCGAGTCCGTCAACTATAACTAGACGATGAGGTATCTCGTCTAACTTGCCGAGGGATTTGAACGGCTCGATCAGGAGTTTCACCGCTTGTACTTCGAGTGCTTTATTCAGGACCATGGGATTTCTCTTCACCGCGGCCTCCATGTGAGGGGCGATCTCGGGTATTGACATGGCGAGTTGATACGCCAAAGTGATGATGAAGCGCGTAGGACTGTTGCGCTCTGGGGAAGTTCTCCAGAAGAAAAATGTTGCTCCTACGGGGTTGAAGTTCACGCGTGTACGGCTATCCAAATTCTTCGCAACCGTCCCCGCAACAGCAGTCTTGCCGTAGCCTGCGGGAGCGTGAACCCACATAATCTTCTTCTTTGGGGGAATTTCGAGACCGTACCACCCCTCGATCCGGGCTACGACGACTTCGCGGGTACCTGGGTGGCACAAGGGTGGGGGGTACCGCTCTTCTGAGTCGTGCATAGCACTCGTAGCAGAGTGTTTATGAAGATATTGGAACGCTAATTGATAACGAACATATCACTTTATTGCGTGAACTGAATTACAATGATTAACTGACCATCGCTTTCCGAGCTGTAGTTGTTGAAGGTGAGTTTGTTGACAGCGAAGTTGTTGGCGTTTGTGAAGTACGATGGACTGGACATGGTGGTCATACACAGAAGAGCCACAGTTGGTATGATCGATGCAATCAAGCGCTCTATCACAAGCTCTTCGTTGTTGGGTGTGAATCTGGCCGCCGCCGACTCGGATCCTACCCAAAGAGGAACTAGAGCGGCGGATCGGGACAATTCCGAGCGCCGATTCCGCTCTCGAAGTACAATGAAGTTCGAAGTTCGAGCTCGACACTCTGTCGCTCTTGCAGCTTTGAAAACTGTTCGCATTGCTTGCTTCGAGGGATTTGGCCGACCTGGTGCAGGAGCGCGTGCCCCCACCATCCCCTCCTAAGATGATGATGAGGTCGGTTATGGCCACTCTTCTTCTTTCTTCCCAACACCCCCAATCGCATCGCCGATGGAGTTGGAAGTCTCATTGAAAAACTATACGATGTTCAGGCTCCCCACGCCGCCTCCGTTACCTCTAAATTCACCATCGACGTCCTGAGTACGAGGGCAGGGCGACTTTTTGGATATTGGTTAGACCCTGCGCTGTGAATGCCATCTGGCTCGCCGAGGACCATCTCCATTCACCAGCCTCTGGAATGTCGACATTCAAAAAGGTCGGTTCGTTTTTGAGTCGATTGGCGAAAGATGCGATAGCAGGGGNATTTTTTGGTGAGCCATTGATATGTTACTTCGAGGTCATTCAGGACGATGGAGCTGAGAGGAAGCGGCCATAAAGAGTTCAGTGCGGTTAAGACAATCGCTGCCCATGCCTATGCTATATTGCTGCGAGGCTCCGTGCCGATTTTGCATTCAGGATATCGGTCTTGAGGCGCTTTCTTCAACCCAATCATGGTGGTAATTTGCTCCTAAGAGCCGATCTATCATGATAGTCTATAATCTCGTCAGTATTCAATTGCATGGGGCTTGACGCTCCTTCCACTCACCCTGTGCGGGGAGAGTTCGAGAATCTTACAGCCAGCCACCATTCTTGCCGTATCGGATGGAAGAGGGCATTGGCGGAGGCCACGGAGGGTGCTAGGTGAAGGTTCTGTTCCACAGTGGGTACGAGGCAGGCTTAGGCGTCCTACATGAACAAGTGACGAAAAGACAAAGCTGGAGACGGAAAATTTAGGGATATCATTGGGTACAAATACAGTCTGACTACTCGTCCCTGTGGTTGAGAAGGGTTACAGACTCATCACGTTTGGCTCGGCTTGGACGCGTTGTGCCTCCGGCCCTCTGCTTGTCCTTATTTACCCTGAATCACCTTGGTCCTGCGGCTCCGGTCCGTATCCGTTCAATGCGCAATTGTTTTCTGTCACCCGATAGCTTGTGTGGACCTGACCTCTCAAGGGACGTTGCCCTCTACACAGTGGTATGATCAGGTTCGAACGAACTTACATGGTTGNAAAAAAAGCTGAATGTTTGCCGTTGTCGTCAAGCCGAGACAAATTGTGCAAATGATCTTGCTCTCTCCACAATTGACTTTAGCTCGTGAGGCTTGAAGAGTTACATGGCTCAACACCCAACAAATTGCTCGAAAAACTTAAGAATACTATGATCAGAGGCAATCACCTAGATTTTGTGATTAGTTAAACTACTCCGGAGGGCGATCCCTAATCATTCGCCGCAAAATCTCCAGCCCTCCTCTCAAAGCCGTCCCTCCAAGAATCAGCTCCCATACTGTAGGCAACACCGCGGTCGCACCCAGCGATTGCAGGATCGAAAATAGACCTCCTGTGGCAGGGCCATAGAAAACGGATTGAATCAGAGCTGCTAAAGACCCTTCGCGTTTATCAGCGGATTTGGGGAGCAGGACAAAGAAATAAGAAAACACACTTGCAGCAACACCTCCAGGTGTGAAACCAACTACATTGAGAAGAAGTGTTCCAACTGCAGGAAGAAAGACAATGGATCCTCCGACGATAAGCCCCACTCCTGCTGATATCACAAGCCAGGATTTGATGTACGACCCTGAAAACGAATGTATCATCAGCACACAAGGAAAGAGGCCTACGGGATGGAGGGCGTATTACATCTTTCCGCTTCAGCAACAACCTTTTGGATATCCTGTTTGAAATCCTGCCAGTCCCAATACTCCTCTCTCGTCCTTTGCCGATATGTTTGTTCACGCGCTCGCATGACCTCGGCAAGTTCAGCTTGCTCCGAAATTAGCAGTAAGGCTGCCTCTGTACGCTGAGTTGGCGGGATATCAGACTCTCTGCAGGCCCGCTCCACGATGAGAAACCATCTTCCTAACTGCTCGGAACGGCCTCTAAAAAGCGGATAGATGTTTGAGTTCAAGGTCCACTCGTACAGACGTTGCCTAAGTGCGTCAGGCGGGAGGTGATCAGCTGCAGGTGGAGTAGCCATGGTATGATGCTTCCTGAGGGTTAACAAGAGTGCGTTTATACAGCTGAGAGACACCCAACCGCAGTCGCATGAGGCTTTCTGCGTTTTGCCATGAGGCGCTTCTGACCGAGATGCCGCAAAGCTAAGATCGAAGCTCCAAGATTTTAAATGAGCAGCCTTCTTCGAAAAAGCATCGAACTTGAGAACCAGAGAGTAGAATTGCCTGGGAGCGGCATCGGTCGGGGCATCGGTCGGTGCAGCAAGGTGTTACTAGTAGCATACTATGATCATGATTCTCTGGGTCGGTTGCTGGTGCCTTGACATCTTTTCGTGAAGCCACAGAGAGATCTGCGTATCGAGGGTAACGGCAGCCATAAAACGTCAAATAATGACCATGGAGGACGAATTCCGGACACAAGGCCGACTATTTGCTCAACCCGGCGGATGCAAGCAGCAGCAAACAATTGCACACAAACGCCTTGCGTCAGAATTCGGTTGAACCTCGCAATGCTTCATACTTGGCTTACCCCTCAGGGTACCCAATCGGTGCTCATAGGGATTATTGGTCAAAACCTTCGTAACTTGTCGCTCGCTAGATCTCGAACGGGCCCTTTGCACACAGCACGACTTGAGTCTTCTAAGTAGTTTGTGATGAATCGACAACACTGCCAGTGACGCTTGCATATGATGGCGCTGGCGTTCATACACAGCCTAGGCACTGTGGAAACGACCCCAGCCTAAGCCCACCGGCGTCCGTCATCGCTCTAATCCTCCGTTCTTTCTCCACAGCGGCCCAGCCTCATGTCCGACACCCCTGGCGAAAATGCCAAATGGGACAGACATACATCTTGCACACATGCCAGTATGTTACTTTTCATAATTCTGCCATAAGTAATGACAGTGCTTCTTGAACTAATGTGCCTTGCCCTGGCAATCTTATGAGAACCTCCTTCTTACTCGGAACCGACTGCGCAGCAGAGCATTTTATCACGCGAACTTGACATGTGGTATTTAGTTCATCATGCTCTCGGGACGACGCTCCAGCAAGATGGTGTTTTATTTCCTTCAGCTGCCGAAAGCTATCATTGACGGTGTGTTACATGAAGAATCGAAGAGATCGATGTCGTGATTATCGTAGTAGGGCGTAGATAGGTCTGTGGTAGTCTGCATCGTAGTGTAGTTGCAAATGATTTTATCGATACAGCATAGAAATTAATAAATATGGCCGAAATATAGTGAGTAAGAAGTAAAGATTCACTTGTCATACACAATCCTCAAAGTCCTTGTTTACACAACCATCTAACCAATGTTGAGACTCTCTTCTGTTTCTGTCGGCCTCCTCTTCACGTCCCTTGGGTAAGATGACTGAGCTTGGGAATACGTCGTCTGCCCACCTATACCCGAAACTGCGTCCATCGGTGTAGTGATAATCGACGAGGCGCTATTATCCCCACTATACCCTGCCATGGGATGCTGATGCATCAAGCCAGAATTGTTGTACGAAGTGTACGACAAATCCGCGTCTGAGGTATTGGCGGTATGCTGCCTCCTTTGAACCGGCCTACCGCTGCTAGATGCAGAAGGGCTGTTGTCCGTGGCTGTGTACGCAGGCGGGTTGACGCGAGCTCGTTCCGGTGTTGCGAGGAATACGTCGTCAGCTCTGTTCGGAGGTGCATTGGGATGATCATAGCGAGGGATTGGTCCTCCTGGACTCTTCCTATCCCTTGACGATAGCGATTCCATTCTTTGATGCTGAAGGCTGAATGGAACAATGACGTCTTCCGGGTTTCTGTGCACCAACGATTGCATGGGCGGAGGCGAAGGGGTTGTAAGGGTTGTGTACGTCGGAGATCCAACAACTGAAAACGGATGTTGACTCGTGACGTGCGTTCGAATAGTGTTTGCTGGTCCAGGACTTGATGCTAGCGTCGTGTATCCCACCGAGGTCATGGTCGAGTTCGAAAGGTTGCGGTTATGGCCAGGTGCGTCTGGATCATTGTCAATAGTCGATGTCGCGGGTTTGCCTTGCTGTTTGTGTCTCCGCAGGAGATAGTAGGCAACTCCTGCTGCCACTGCTAGTACTAACAANCCCCCCAACCACTCCTCCCGCGATTGGCCCAGCAGGCGTCTTCTTGGATCGAGAGGTATTCGGTTCAATATCAGGTTGCCCTGCCAAGCTATCAACAATATGTACGGACTCCGGGTATACGAATGTCAACCGTACCTTGCTGTGCAATTGGCTTTGCTTCTGCAAGGTTGTACTGACTGCTCATCCATCTCGTCGCTAAACAAATCAAGGTGAGTTCAACCGCGGAAACTGATACGGATCAGAGCGCTCACGGTCTGTTGTAGCCCAAAACGGAATCCTCACATCTTGAGGGAGGGATTGGAGAAGTTCAGGCGGATAATACCTGCAATCAAGTTTTAAATAAGCGAGAAAAAATGGATTAGAAGGCACCCACGTCGTGTTTCCGAGTAAACGGCCTGGACACTCCGTCTTGTAATCTGGCCATCTAGACGAGAAGCGCTTAGTCGCAGGGGAGCGGATGAGGTGGTCGACGACTCACAACCGGATGGCTTGCTTCAGACCTTGACACTCCGAGCAAGCGCTCAGGAGATTGTACACAGCCCAAGAACTGTAAATCATCGTGTCAAAGGAGATCTAGAGCTAAGGGGGTGACACTTGCTTACCATGTACACATGTTAGCCGTTGAGGCATTTGGATTGGTGTATATCTGATCAGCGCTAGTAAGGGCACGAACAGTAAAACCTGCCGGAGCGTTCCGAGTAGAGATTAGCTGTTGGAAATAAACCGAAGCCACAGAGAGAATGTGACGCACTTCCACCATTACATGGCGCAAGTAGTTCAGCAGCCACTTGACACGGCGATTTTTTCCCCTGCAGCGTATCAGCCCAAGCATAGTCCTGATCGCACACCGCGTTCGTCTGTGCTGCCCGGCGCTCCAGATTCTCCAACCTCATCGCCATCCCACTAGCCGCCGCCGATAGAGCTGCGAGAATATGAAGCGCTTGAACCACCATAGATGTCGAACCCATTAGCTGGAACCCCGAGGTTGACGAGTATCACGGAAGAAGATAGTGGCCTGGTAAGGATGAAGGAGGAGACCCGACCCTAGGGTCTTTGCGCTGACGAAGAGAGAGATGGGTGAAGGGGGCAAACGAAAAGGGAGCCGTACCCGAACCATCGACTCTACTTATGTCACGAAACGTTCCAGGGCGGCCACACAATCGTGACAATCGGAGCTCCTTAGCGAGATCTCCAGAGTCCGATACTTTGCCGGGGACAGAGGACGAACGGCAATGCCGGCAAGGTGGTGCGATGCAATAGTCCATCATTCCCTTTCCCAAAAGAACTCCAGGAATTGCGGAGGGTCAGAATACCGAGCTAGTGGCTTGGACAATCGTGGTATCTACTAGTCTGAAAAGGGGAATCAGCGCGCAATCGCTGCCTGAGAGAACATGAAAGAACTAGGGAAGCAGAAGCTCAGTTCACCCAGAGCGCCCATAATCATTGAAAGACACAGGTTTCCCGTCTGCACATCTTGGTCACCGGATCCCAGTGTACCGCGAACCACGAGGCTGCAGGCGCCTACTTCCCTAGAAGAGAAGGTTATGCCATGAGTAACGGCGAGCTATCGCCGAGGCATTCAAAACATAGTGTTTCAGCGGTCAAACATGCTTTCTGAGGGGTGCATACCCGTCCCTGCCGATAATCACTAAACTGAACGGATGCAGACAGACGCGCGGTGAACCTTGAAATAAATGCAGTGCGAAATCATTATCAAGGACCGGAAAGAAATGCTGTGCGGACTTGCACATGACTTCTGCAATAGGTTGTTCATGTGGCTTGTGAAGTGGAAGTCGGGATCTTCGCTGAGTTCTGTTTGTTAGGAACATTAGGAGATGTCAAGTTATGATAGACCGTCCAAAATCCACGATGTCCAAGCAAAAGAAGTCTTCTCATGTAGTCGAATCCCGTCCTGGATGAAGGCTCCGTGCACCTGAGACAAAGCCTCACCTCCAGGTCGGTCCACTGGTTATTCGGAGGAATTTGCATACCTATCAATTTCTCAACATGAATGACGCAAGAAAGAGAGAAAAGTGCCCAGGAGGGCTGGAAGATTGATTAGAATACAAACAACACGACGCAGAGAGGATTACAGTAAATATTAAGCGCGAGTATTCTAGAAGGGCCACCACAATCACAACCACACCTATCTACATTTCATGTTCATCATACTCAATCACGAACCAAACACCATGACCATATGCCTTCGTAACTAAACCGCCGAGGGGCCTACCCATTCGCCCTGACCAAAAGGTCGCGATGCGACGAGCTCGCAACAAAATAACTCCTTGGCAAGAAAATACATCACCACGGATATACGTTCTCAGCTGGGAATGGCAAACGAGCAGAGTCTGGGAGAAAACTCGAAAAAGCATCGAGACTCTCGCAAACCTAGAATGACAGCCCACATTCGACCTTCTACATAGTCGCCGCACTTGGGGAACTCCCAAACATCTCCTTCGCGAGTTTCTCCATCATCTCGGTCACAGTGGGCGGCACTCTCGTCGTCGTTTTAGCGGCATTTCCATCCACTTCCATACCATCCCGCCTGCCTTGACCTTCCTCAGCTTGCTGTTCCTGCTTCCGCTTTTTGTTTGCCACGAAATTGAGATACTCGAGACTGTGTTTCGGCTTCCTCGGTCTGGCGGTATCGACAGGCGCTGATGCGAACCACAAAACTTGGTTCGTTTCTGGGTCTCGGTCGAAATGCTTAGCTATAGTGTGTACTGTAAGCATAAAGCTGATCAAAGGGAGAAATAAACAGCTCACCAGTCTCCGAGGGCAACTTGACTACTTGAGCCGTACCCCCGATGGCATGCAATCCCCCAGCAGCCGTAACAATGGACCTATCAGGCCCCCTCGCCTGCTGTTGTCCCTGCAGCACTTGCTGTTGCTGATACTGTTGCTGGTATTGCTGCGCTGCAACAGCCTGGTTCTGCTGCGCATAGACGGGATAATACTGCTGCTGAGCACCAGTAGGAATAACGGGGTACGCAACCCGCGCAGCGCCGACATCCTTCCTCGCCCGCTTATCCCCATCCGCAGGGTTCGGAACACCCTCCGTACTCGGGAGCAAACCTCCTGTCATCTTCACGTTCGTAGATCCATGCTGCTTCATGAGTAAGAAAGGGCTGCTCAGCCTAGCAGGATACACCATCCTTTCGAACGGATAGATCGGCATGAACTCCAGGCTCTTTCGAACCTCCTCGGGGACACAGCTGTTCCAGTTTTTTATCTTGACGAAGATGCGTTCACGGTCGTTGTACCGGGAGTCGCAGACGTATAAGGGCCAGCCCACGTACCAGAAGGGCGGACGGGGCCGCCCGCGAACGTGTCGAGCGGTGAATTGGCATGCAATTTTCTCGATGAGGTCTTCGATCGGGTGATCAGCAAAATGGCCTGTATGGGTGATCAAACAAGGTTCATGAAAATAGCGAGAAGGCACTTACTGGTCTTGAAAACTTCGCCTTCCCAGAACGACCGATTCGCGGGGTGATATGTCTGATAAGTAGTCAGCATCAGCAAACCAGTGCAGTCAGAGCAAAACCCTCACTTGTTCGGGTCGGTAGTACCACGAAACCGTTACCCCTTGCTGCCCCTTTTTCGCGCTAACAGCAGCAATTTCAAACCATGAAACCAGAGCGGAACTAGTAGCACTTACGGCTCCTCCGATACCCAGCACCTAAATATTTGTCCAATAATGGGCCGACTTGGGTCATCCGGATTACTCAGGTGAACCCAATCGGCCAGCTTCACAGTCCATCCTTTATAGTGCAGCTCATCCACGAATTGCCTGTCCTTGTTGAGGACCCTGTGCATAGTAACGTTCGGGACACCTTCACTATCGGCCCCATGCACTGGTTTGACGCTCCCAGGTCCAGCAATCAGTCCAGCGAAGTGGGTCGTAGATACGTATGGACCGTGCGGGGGATTCGGTGAAGTGAGGGCTTGGTAGAGTCGCTGTGAGAGCCACTGTGAATAGGAGACCGGGCGGACTGGGTAGTGTACTTACCTGAAGTAAGAGAACGCGGCTGTATGATTCTGATTGAGGTTCGTGCCATCGTCTTCCCTTTTCGAATAGACGGGCCATGTCCAAATCGAATTCCTTGGCTGATGAGTACCCGTTTTCACGAATGCGAGTCTAGATAGCGGTGAGTGTGATAAGTCATAGTAGCGAGAAGGAGACACACCTCAATCAGCCTGAACGATACAGGTGCGGTCGATGAGAGGTTTGGAATGGCGCTTTCTTCAGGTACGTTGTCGAAGGCTGACCCAAATCGGTTTCCACTTCGCCCAAAGTCAGCAACGTGGTCGTTCTCGTCAAAACGAAAGGAACATACACAATATCTTTGTGAGTCTTGACGATATGCACGATTTCTGCCATTCGGTCCTGTGGAACGCGTCAACATACGCCTAAACCCTGCTTGACGCTGGCACTCACTGGTGTCGCGTACTCCATCCAGCCCTTATCACCAAACCCAGGCCACCTTGGCAAACCACGCTCCAACTGCTTCGCAATCTCCTCGCTGAGCGGGTCGCGCTCCATGATTGGCACATCCTCCATTGAAGACTCTGCATCTGGCGACATTCCGTCAACATCAACCTCCGGTGTTGACTGACGATGCTGGCCCGTATTACTGGTGCTCGCCACTGGCGCAGGGGTAATCATTCGTGTTTTTGACACCAAATTGGACGATGAAGGCAAAGGTGAAGGTGCCGCTGCAGGCGTTGCGGGTTTGGTCGAGGGTTGTCTGGCGGTGGGTTTAGGTGCTGGTGGTTTGGGTTTCTCTTCCTCGATCATTTTGTGCACCTTTTGCGGAGCCGAAGGTGGCGGAGACGACCGAGGTACTGGGTTTAGAATGGGTCGTTTCTTCCACTCCGTTTCTAGCAGGGTCTGAGCACGCGGATTTAAAGGGAGGAAGTTCCATAAAGTAATGTATAGCTCACCTTGAGCGTTTCCGCGTCGTTTGATATTTGGCTCCCGGGTTCGTTGTAGAATAAAGCGTTCCAAAAGACGAGAGAAAGGTCGGTGTAGGCATCCTTGACGTCTTTGTATCGCCCTTTTTCGACACTAGCTTTGATGTTGTTCAAGCATCGCGGTTCTGGGATAACCTATTCAAAAATTAGACGTTTTGGGAAGAAGAGGGATATGGAGTACGCACCTCATAGTAATGAGCCCAGTCTGTTCTGTCAACCAACTCCAAGAACATTTCAGCTAGATGCCGGCTACGTTTTGGAGGCGTCGCGGTAAGGATTGCTTGTATGATTTCTTCCAATGCAGCCTTCTGCTGCGGGGTAATCGCCATCTTTCTAAAACCAGATGTTCCACGTCTGTCGCACTTTCTTCAGATACAGGAGCGAACTGACTGGCAGGAATGGGTCTTGCACGGTTGAGATTATGCTGGCGCCAAACTGGACCCTTGATGCGTGACACAAGCGTGATGACGATGTCACACTCACGTGGTCCGTGCATGGACTCTGCGCGACTCGGACGCGTCAATTTTCGAAGGGAAAGGCGAGCTCCATGCCACTCAAGAGAGATAGGAAAATGAGTCCCCNTTTTTTTCATTTCACGAATATTCTGACTCAGGGCTTAACCTTCATCAGTGTGAGTCATTGGTACTTCAGGTCTTCGCGCCTCAGCGCGGGTCCGTTCGCTAAAAATTGAAGTGTTGGGGCCGCAAACGAGCTTGAGGGAAAGGAATTGACTTCTCAGAATAAAGGGCAATAGAGCTCTTCAATATTTACCTTCGGCTTGAATGCTTTCACTGCGTCGCAAACTCATACCCGAGATGAGGAATGATTAGCTTTTGACGGCAATGGAGAGAGCCTGAACACTTACTCTTTGACACTGGAGCTCCAGTGCAACTGTTTAAAGCCGCCAATTAGTAACGGCGGATAGTTTCTTCTCCGAGACACGCAGCGGCTACAAATTGCCAGAGTCATTTGAAACAAAAGAAAATACCAGGCTGCGCCGCTTCGGATCCAGATTTCAGACTCGACGGAGCAGAACGAAGTCTGCCATCTCCAAATTCCTTGATTTTGATTTTGGAAGAGACCCGCTTGGCAGAAGCCGTCCAGGTAATAGAGATAGACTGTCAATGGGAACAAGCAAAGACCCCGAGCTCGAGGAAGACTTGTTGGCCAAGAACGCTAGTGCTTGCTAAGGCGGCATACTTTTCGGATTCCTTATATCGCATTCTCGTCTCCTAGAGTATATCAAGCCAGCTGGCTTTCGGTTAAGACGGCTTGAAAGGTGCTAAAGAACATGTCAACAGTGGTGGACAACATACGTTCTCGTTGTATTTACTCGAGTCGCACCCGGCCCAGTCCGCCGTGGCTAATTGACCAAGTTGTTCTAGGCCAAGATACGAGTCAATCAGAGAGAGAGAGACGTACTCAAGAAAGCGCAGCTCCAGTCAAAGAATCTCTTCACTGCTCGTTCCTCGGGTCTGGTTAGTCGACACTGACATACGCATCCGAGTGTATTTCCCGGAAAATGCGCTCGGATGCGTATGGGAGCAGCGAGGTTAGGATAGGATCGAAGATGTGGGGGTGACAATGTTTAAGACAGCTTTTTTTTCCCACCATACAAGGATATAGTAGCCTCTGAGAGGTGTATGATAGACTAGCGGTACCTTGTAGATGTCGTTGGGGTCAGCAGCGTTGTCGGAGACTCCGTCGGAGCGCCTGCAGTCGCCCATCGGGTCCTTTTCGATGCATAACCTCTAAAAAATGCATTATTCTCCTTGATTATTTGAATGTATGCGCGCTCTTTGTCCCCATACCTCGGCAATCTCTCTTTCACCCTCTCGATCCCCAAACTCAAGATCGTATATGGGTAGCCGTTGTCCTATGGGGCTAGAGATATGAGAAGAGCCAGGAAAGGGCCTGGAAATGAGCCTTTATATGCTGTCTAGAAGCATATATGCGCTATCAGATGAGGGGGAAAGGGAAAGAACCGATTCGTCCTCAAGCGCGCGCTTGAGCGAGAAGGCGGCCAAGCCCCGCCAAATAACGCGCTTTCCCCACACGTGACTAGGACTTGAAGCTTGAAGGACCGAGAGCCCGTGCGGGCGGCCCAGACTGGCAGGCCTTGGACGACCTCCTGCAGCTCGCTGCCCAGGACTCAAAAGCTCGATGAAATGATTACATGGAGAGGTGCATTTTTCTCGTATTCTCCTATCGTACAAGATATTGACTTATGTACAAGTCATCCCAGGGTATTAGTGCTAGGTATCGATCGTATCAAAAGTCGTAAACAGGGTCGTAGCTGTCGTACAGAAATTGGTATACAACTTCCATCCAAACCCAAGAAAGGGAAAGAAGCTAAAGAGTTGGGCACCCAAGATATCAGCGAGAAAGCTCGGCGTCGATAGATGGAAGGGCAAAGCAATGTCCAGGTCGTGAAAGCAGACCAAGAGCCAAAAGAAAACCAGCGGGTATCCGCGAATGAACCTTTTCGACATGGGATCACTCGATCCTTCTCCTCCTCCTAATCCTTCCAAAAACCAGATTTTCAAACAGCCACCATCCTACTGACCATGAAGGTCCCTGTCCCACTCCCGTGCCCACTGAACGGCATCTTACTCATATCCTTCCCCCTCAATCCCTGATGCGACGGCAACCCAGGGCCTGGCAAAACGCCCTTCCAACAATTGGGATGGTACGGCGTTGGCGACACGTTCTCGTCCCACGAGTCTCGCTCTTCCTTGGGCAGGTTTCGCCTGACAGGTGCGAGTGGGACGGACACCGAACGATACATGTCCTCGGACACGAGGTTAAAGTTGAGCAGGGACATTGGCACCCATCGCGATGGCGAAGGTGCTCGTCTCCTGCGTTTTTGCGGTGGTGGTTGCCTCGCGGTGGTAGAGCTGTTGGTCGGCAAAAGGGGCGAGGTGGAGCTCCTTCCGCGAGAAGACGACGACGACGAAACAGAGGAGACCGATCCCCTCTTCCCTGACGAACCCATGGGCCTCCCGAGGGCGAGTGAATGTTCCGGGGACGTTGAAATAGGGGAGGTCCGTGGGGAAGTCTCGTCAGAGTCGGAAGACGATTTAGGAGGTGAGCAAGCGGTCATGTTCACAGGCTTGAGGGCGCAGCGTTTGACGTGTCGGTTAAGGTTCGAGGCGACGCCGAATCGTCGACCGCAAATATCGCAGACGAAAGCTTGATGATGGTAATGATAATAAGTTCCGAAAGCCTTTTCTTTTATATCAAGACGACCACTCACCCTTTTCGCCTGTGTGAACCAAGAGATGCTATTAAAGAAGACCCGTAAGTATAACACCGTTCTCTTCCATTCCGGGCTGCTGGAGGCTCACCTTCCGCAGAGTGCTCGGTCGATCAAATCTATTATGTTCGCAAGTTAGGACCGTTAGCGACGGTATATCTCCGACCGAATCGCGAAAAGGATTCTGGCTTACCGTTTATGACACATTGTGCATGCATGTTTCTTCTCTCGCGAAGTCCCTTCGTGCTGTGAGGCTGGAATCGCAGGCCCAGCTCCAACGGCAACAGCGTTATCCCGAGGTACTACGGTCGTAGATGCCCCGAACTGCTGTCCTCCCAACCCCCTTAATCCTATGTCTACGCCTAGCCCTCCCATCACGACCGGAGAGGAAATGTCGTATACGCTTTGGGCCCCATCGCTGGAACTAGACCCAGAACCAGACCCACGAGAACTCAACAACACGGCCATGGCCGCAGGAGTAGGTAATGGCGGATCCGGTGAGCGCACAAACGACGCGGCCTCCTTGCTCTTGATTGGCAGAAAGGTCGCCTCAGGTGGGCTAGGAAGCACAGGTACAGGCGCAACAACTCCATGGAGAGCCGCATTCGACGCTGTCGTGCTACTTGAACCTTGAGCTTGGGATGGTATTGAAGATGTTGATGATGGGCCTGATGACCAGGAATCGTGACCGTAATCTTCACTAGCGGCAGCGGCGAACAAAGCTAATTGTTCGGCAGGATTGAATAGGGTGCCGTTGCTGAAGCTTGTGCTGTTATTCGCGCAAAATCCTAGACCGCCGGTGGCGTCCAGCCCAGGCGAAATGGTGGTACTGTCCGTAGTGCTGGTGGGCTCCTCCGACACCCGGTGGTATGACGAGATTGGCAGCAGGTCGAGACGATGATAGTCTTCATGCGGGTCGGGGTAGGTGGGTGAAGATCCTCCTAAGAAGGACGTTGCGAACCCGACCTCTCCTCCGGTACTCGCGAGATACTGATGAGAGTGTAAAGGATAACCCGCGGTTGGAGACACGTAGAAGGGATCGTGGTGAGGAGCGAGGGTTACGGGATGATGATATGATTGAGTCTCCATCGATGAGGACCAGGGCCGTCGTGCGTCGACGGGGAGCGGAATGGCAAGCGGGTAGGTGAAGTGGAATCTTTTAGCGCTGATGTTGTATACTCTATATATGTATTTTTCTAGAGATCGACTAATAATACGTCGTATGCACCTTTTTCATTGAGAACGACTCGGGTGAGAAATTTCCATCCAAGGCACCTGCCATCCATCAATTGGTGCTTGCTGCCATAGGAGTGGACACGACTTCGAAGGGATTTACGTAGCACCCACCAAATTGAACGCGGAGTGCAAAGCCGAACCGGGTAGGTCCGTATTTCTTTTTGGCGAATCGCCAGATCACCAAGTTGCAAGAGAAGTTTACCTTGTACGATGTTTGGTCCCCACAGTGGCTTCTTTGGGCCATCCTATCTGAAGCCATACTGTGCCTCAATACGCCTAACTATCCCTCTCAAAGTCACGGACAATGGGCTTCGATTGCTCCACGATAAAGCCCTCCTCTTAGTGCACCATATTGTCGTTTCGGTGCGCAGCCAGTCACTGGGAATACAGGCATATGATCGTGCTGGTGCGTCTGCGCGTCCAATCGATCGGCTTTTTCGGAACGCACGGGGTTTTTTCTATAGCTCTCTTCCATCTATATCTCTCATGAACACCCTCGTTTTGTTGGCCTCATGCTTTTACGCGTGTTGATGTTCTTGATGCGTGAGTGGCCTGCCATCTTGATAACATCGGAATTAGTGTATTCCCAATAATGAGTACGAATGGTCTCTGAGAGTCCTTCCTTCCGTCCGTTCTTTCTGAAGAGAACCTTTGCTGCTAATTTAACGGTGAAATTAGCCGAATTCGTCGTCATCGACATCATTCTCATCCATCCCGCCTATCAAGGCATCAAAGGACCTCCTTCCTCCTTGCTACTTGCCTAGCTAGGCAGGTCGGTCTTCGATGTCAAGGACGAGGACGACTGAAAGCACCCCGCTACCCTGACGTAAAACTCTATTTCCATGACATCCTTACCTCATTACAGCGGCGCCGTCTGACATTTCTTCTGCGCATACTTGCCTGTTTCCAAGAGCATGTTCGATACAAGTGTCGTCTGGTCGTGCGCACATACTTACTCGAACGAGACGAATGGAAACGCTTAGAAAGGACAAATCAGCGGGTAATGCACGAGCAAGGTGACTAGAACGTGTCAACTTATTGAATTCCTTGACGGAATCTCTTTTCACCCAAAGTAATTAGCAAAACGCGCAGGCCTGCATTCCCCGTCGTTCGTGGCCCATAGCCAGCCGATCGAGCTCGGAACGGGTCCAAGGCCTATCAACCGAGAACGCCAGGTGCTGTCGCTCGCTAACCTCTTAAATTTGTTCTGGAAAAACCAACCCAAGGATTCGGAATTGTCAATTCAAAAGGTAAAATTACAAAAACGCCTTGCCAATGTTGTCATGCAATTGAGTACTTACACCTCGGTCGAACATGGTCATTGTCCCCGCGTTTTCATTTTGTTATTCACGGAGTCGCGGGATCCGGATTGTGACGCATGCGCAGGGTACTCGGAGAAATAGCACTTGCAAAGATAGCTCGAATTTCGAAACACCCCATACAATATGTCCTATCTATCGACTTAACTTTCGGGAAGCTACTAGTTGGCTAACGTTAAAACTGTTAGTTAAATCGGCGAGGCTGGGGACCTCGATCACAGATGCCCGCCGTATCTACTGTTTTGAATTGTGAATTTTGAAGAAGTAGGGACCTACGGCGGTTAAAGGGCACGAACCCCGCACACCAATGCAAAAGGATCGATAACGAATTCAATCATCTAGCCCTAGCGAGTCGGGCACATGTCCTAGGTCCCATGTCAAGTCAAGGGTCTTCCGGAACTCGAACCTGCGAATGACCGAAGACGGACACAACAAGTGGGGTGTGAATACGTTGATACTTCACGTCCAACCCAGGGATTGAGCGGGGGAATCGTATAAAATCTCTATGACCATTTAAATTACATTATCCGCTGTACAAAAAACCCTTCAATAATCGAGTGGCATATCAGTATGTGAACGAAAAAAGGAAAAGATGCATGATTCTACTGAGATAAGAGAGGAAAGCGCCAGGTCCATTACATATCAACGCCGCACTCCGCTCGACGTTACTTCGTAAACTTGTTGAACAGCTTGCTTCCAGCTATAGAAAAGGGGGAACAAAACGTGGTAGTCAGTAACCCTCGTTTTCAAAAATGGACAAAGAACCCTAGGAGAGAAACAAAAGGAGACTTACTCTGCGCCAAACTCCCAACTTGGTTCTCCAGCGTCTGTCTGGTTTTCTTACCGGCAACTTTATCCACGGCCGATAAAGCCAGACCTAAGGCACTTGCTCCGGCTCCAGAAGTATTCGAGAGCTGGCCGAAGCCTAACCCACCAGTGCTCGAGGGGGGCTTCGATGAACTCGCATAGTTTGATGGCCCTGAAAGAAAAGAAAAGGGGAAGAAAGTAAGTAAGCAGGGACGAAGGCACAAAAAACCGAAATGNAAAAACGCGTCAGTCGGCCAGCCAGCAAGGTTCGCCAATTGAACTCTAAATCCAAAAAGCAAGGCACCAGGAGGTCGGGTAGCCAGCCGTCGACGAAGAAGAGCAAGGAAGAAAGGAAGAACAAGACAACGACAAAGGAAGAAGCAATTGTCGTCGAAGGGGTGGAAGTGTAGAAGTAATAGAGCATGTAGGGATACTTACGTGGAGGCAACGAAGGCGGAGCGCCAGGCGGCCCACTAACACCGGGTATCCACGGTTGTGGTGGTGAATATGAAGAACTTGATGAAGCCGGTCCACCAGGCATACTCATCCCATGAGATGGCGCCGGATAACCAACATTCGATACGGGCGCATGGCTTGAACTCGATCCAGGCATTCCAATATTCCCGAAATAATTCATTTCTCCGCCGGCAGCAGGTTGGACATGAGGGAACTGCGGACCGCCGCCAACATGGTACGACGACACGCTGTTATTGTTGTTGGTGTTGCCATAACTTTGGGGGAACGCAGGCTGTTGATCGAACTGCTGCGACGGACCTCCAACTCCCATACCAGTACTAGTACCTTGAGCAGGTTGGGGGAAACTGCCCATCATACCAGATGGGCTGATAGGAGGAGAGATTTGAGGCGAAGGTCCGCCACCAACACCAGGTTGAGGATAAGGCGAAGAAGTGTTGGGGAATGAGGGTGCACCACCACTGCTGCTGTTGCCGTAAAGAGGATAAGAGGAACTTGAACTTGGACCGGATGGGAAATGTAAGGATCCTGCATGTTGGGGTGGACGGTGGTGCCCTGGGAAATTAGGCACTGTAGTGTACGAGGAAGTATTTGAGTTGGGTGGAGGGGATTGACTGTTCGGCATCTGATAACTGGACGCAGATGGCACATTCGGCCCTGCGAGCCCAGAGGGGCCAGATAAGCCACCGTAAGGAGGCATCGAAGGAGAAGAGTTAGGACCGCCATAATTTGCCGCTCCACCAGGGGTCGGTGGCACTGAACCTCCACCGGGGGCGGCTGGACTATGAGGACGCGAGAAGTTCGGGTGAGAAGGCCGGTGGTTCAGCTTGCCTTGACCAGTGGGTGGCCTAGGGGGGTTGGGAGATCCATGATAAGAGTTAGCACTGAATGTCTGCGGCCTCGACAAGTTCGCACCGCCCGGCTGGTTAACGTTGTTATACTGCGATGACGTAGTTGCATTGACAGTGTTTGGTGGGCCAGTTGTAGTAGAGCTCGGACCATAGGAATTGGCACTAAAGGTTTGTGGTCTTGACAAACTGGCCCCACCAGGCGCGTTATAGTGCGAAGGAGTCGTTGCAACGCTAGGAGGTCCACTCGTAGTAGACACGTATGAGTTGGCACTGAATGTCTGCGGTCTGGTTAAATTGGCACCTCCAGGATGTGTGTATTGCGTTGCCACTGTAGGCACTGCCGGTGTCTGAGCAGTCGACGACGAAGAAGTAGCCCATTCTGCAGGTGGCCATTGTCCTGAAGGAGCTGCAGGAGCGGCCATAGTCGCCTGAGTGGATGGTGGTCTTGGATGGGGTGCGGGACCCGATTGATATGACGATGTATTGGATTGAGCAGTCTGAGGACGAGTAGGGGGGCGTCCATAAGAAGACTGTCCATAGGATGAAGCAGTGGGGTGAGCTGGATGCAAAGGGGGTGGCGAGGACGTGGTTCGACCTGGCCGATACTCAGAGCTTGAGGCTGGTCCAGATTGAGACTGCTGGGGTAAATAGCCTCCAAGCGACATGGCATTCAAGTTGTTGGAGATGCCGGTGACTGAGTTGGGGTCGTTCGCAGGCGGGAGGGTGTTCGTTGATTGTGGCCCAAAGTTCTGAGGGTACGTTTGTTGATTGACTGGGGGCGGGCTTGCAGCAGTCGGGGCGCTCGGGCCCTGAGACTGAGATGCACCGGAAACGGAAGCAGCTAATGCCGGGGCTACTGCGCCCGTAGAAGCAGGTGCTACAGAGGTGGATTGTGGAGGTACTTCAGCAGGAGCTGCCTGAGCTATCGGTGCTGCTGGTTCTTCGGCTTCGAGGCTGTATGGTGGTGGAGGAGCTTCTTCACCCTGGTCACTCTTCTGACTAGCAAGCCAATCTTCATAAGATTGACCACCATCACCGCCAGCGCTGCCCGAAGAAGCTGCGCCACTCGGACCTGCACCTGAAGAGCTGGCTACGTTCTGGCCACTCGAACCGGTTGGCCTGACAGGTACTATCTCATATTTCGGCCGCGTACCCCAGTAGTCTTGCAGCTCTTTGGACGGGAACGAATCGAATATCCTCCTTTCACTCCTGAGCCCTTCGGCGGCGAATCCACAAATACGCATATACCTGGGTGCAAGGTTGAGCTCAAGTTGCTGGTAGAAAACAAGCAACGTACCAGTCTGAAGGTAGGTCAGAGTTACCATCTGCATCGAGAGCCAAGAAGTTGAATTTGTCGGACACAGGGAGCATTCGTTTAATCGAAACTGCGGGAAGAAATGCGGTGCCCTCGTCGTATCTGATTTGGATCGCTCAGTCATTGATTAGGAGCGGACTGGATTGCGTCGTGGACTTACTCATCCCACATTGCTCCGTAGATGATACGTGCACCAGCTCTACGGGCATTGAAGATCTGTCGCCACAAGAACCGGCCTCCATTGCGGGGGATATCATTGAAGGCCCACTTGCCCTCGGACAGGTTATATCCCTGAGGATGCAGAGTATTTTAGCTCGGAATTGCCCCAAGGACCTGGACTTCATGACTCACGGAACCGCCCGGGAACACCACAGGGATATAGTCAACCCTCTTCCATCGACCCTCACTGTTGCGTCGCTGAATGAGGTCAGCATCAGCTTTCATCCTTCCCTCTGCGAAATTGTCCGCTTCGTCTTCCGTCTTGAAACGACCTATTGTCCACGGAGAAATGGCGTCGAACTCGTTGAGCCAGACATCGATAAATTCCGGATTGCGATCGGCATCTCCATCCCCTGTCCGCCAGTGGGTCGGAGTGCCTGCCATCAGATAAACGCCTCCTGGGGTTGCATTTCGGAAAAACTGGGCGATGTTGCGTACGAGAGCTGGCGTGTGTCCTGCGTGTTCGAATCCAAAACCTGTCGAGTAGGGTTTGGGTAAGTAAGGGATGTAGAAGATAAGACAACTGAAGAATCGCACCGTAAAGAGCGACAACGGGCGCCCCCTTCTCTCTGAGGTAGTTGGGGCTGTCTAAGATCCGCTTGTGGTGTAAAAGGTGTAGCCAGTCTTGCTCGAGAATTCGTTGGACGCGTTCGGCTGGAACACCGGTTACATCGTACCTATTGGCCGCATTGTTAGAGGGTAGTTAGGGTACGATGAGGTGAATTCTCACATAATCGCGAAGACACGACCCTCCTTCTCAGCAGCCTCTCTCACCCTGTCACCAACTTCGTCCCGTATCCTCCGGATCCCATGATGTCCGCCATCCACGTCGCACTGGCCAACAAATCGTTGTAGGAAAGCTCCGTCGACACCATGCTCAGCCATCCAGTGAAAATGACTGGGATAAACACGTTCAGACAATAGCTTCGGCATGCATTATGAGCGCTCACCGTTGAACAGTCTGTGCATTGCGCGAGGAGAATAGCATTGCTGGTTCACCGGACTTCATGTTCAATCCAGGTACCTTGTAGAGCTCGGAGGGGGAGTAGCTTGAGACATCTGGCCAAAGGTCGAGGTTTGGGCGGCCACCGTCCGGTATCGGTTTGTCAAACCAGTGCAGCCATCCATGGTGCCCTGGGCCTACAGGTTCACCGTCTCCAGGACACGTAAACCTTGTCGAGGGTCAGAAAGCCTCATGAGTGTTTGTATGGAGGCTTCAACACACCATCCCTGGTATCCAACGAGAAATTTGTCTTGAATGGTACTAGGATTCGCTCTACACCACAATTAGCACCTGGATCGTTGAAAGCCCCTGTAGCATGACCCTTACCTCCTCAGTACCCTCTCCGTCGCCACGCTCGAGCTCGCTGTTGCCATCGATGGGGAAAGGTGATGATTGTCAAAGATGAAAGATGGTAATCAGGAATAAGGGCGTTGGCCCAAATTATAGGGCGTTAGGCGCCTGCTCCGCAGGGCACCGGATTTATAAATTGGTCGACGAACAAATGATCAGGCGGCTGTGCGTATTGCACCCGACGACGACCTCAGCCCCACTGCCGCTGCTTGTTCCTGGTCGCAATCCGCCATCGTCGCTGACAGCCGTGACGACATCATCGTGGGCACTGACTCACTTCACCCATGGACGCCGAGCTCAGAGAGTTCGCTTCGTACCTGGTCGACAAGCTTGAACAGTACGATCCTCTGTTTTCGATGCACAAATTTTTTTTCTTGATTATACACCTTTTTCTTCTTCTCTTACAGCATCCCAGATAACCAGAGGTACTTGGTCGGGGTCGCTGGCAGTCCAGCGTCGGGGAAATCTACAGCTGCACAGCTCCTTGTCGGACATGTCAATAAAGCACTGGAAACAAGGGCCGTCGGTCATGAACCTCATGGCACACACCCGCATGCCATTCTCGTTGGGCTTGACGGATGGCATCTCACTCGAGCCCAGCTAGATGCGATGCCCGATCCCCAGCTCGCTCATGACAGGAGAGGAGCGCACTGGACTTTCGACGGCCCTAGTTACGTTGACTTTGTTCGTTCGCTTCGAACAGAACTCAGGAGTGATATTGAATTTGTTGGCCAAGTTCTTTCTGCACCCTCGTTTGACCATGCCCTCAAGGACCCCACTCCGAACGCCATCGTTATCCATCCTTACCACAAGATCGTCGTGATAGAGGGTCTTTACACATTCCTGTCAATAGAGCCCTGGAATGCTGCCAGCAAGCTTCTAGATGAACGGTGGTGGGTCGAGGTGGACGAGGAAGAGGCGAAACAGAGGTTGATTAAACGCCATGTTCGGAGTGGCGTAACGAAGCATGAAGAAGAGGCATTGTGGAGGGCGGAACAGAATGATTTGCCTAGTTCGTGCTTCTTCGAGTTTTTCGTCCATGAACAGGCTGTTGATTGCCATCTTTTCCTACTACAGACGGTCGATTTGTGCGGAACAATATGTTGGAACCAACGAGGGTAATTCAAAGCAAACACGACGATGCGCTCGTCCATATCTAAGTCAATGTACACAATCTGCCACCAATGCTATCGATTCTTTTGGAAATAAACTCGGGCAAGTATAATTCTCGTGGCCAATTATCCGTAAAATAGGATAAATGGCACGGAAGTGGCCTCGCGCAACGAGGTAGGGATGCTTGGACGCCACGTCTAGGCGTGAGCCTAATGAAGCTGTCAATAACTGGCATCGACCAGGAAAATCTCTTGAGATCCTCATGATCTGCGCTGATACTTGGCACGTCCAACGAGCTTATGAAGGGTTGACGTCTTGACGATCGCTCTCGTGAGCGTCTGGAACAAGATAATAATACCAGCTCGTACTCGGCGATCGCCACTCATGGGGTTGGCCTCGATGCTTGACCGAATTCTCTACGGAGAGGCTGGTCCGTAATAGACAGAGTACGTTTGACAGCGGAGCTCATAGGGAGGCCTGCATTCCGCTTCCCCGTTCCGAGTCACTTTGCTTCCCGTGGAAGATCCATGCAAATGGAATATCGGTGCGTTTAAACCGCGATGTAGTGCGGAATAGTTCCATGCTCGTTCACCTTCCGACGACGTCTGGAAATGAAGGTTCCATCCTCGCTCAAGAGGATGGCAGCCTTAGGTTTGCTTATAACGGTCCAGAAAGAATTGGGAAGTAGATTAGCTTCGACGAAAGCGAACCGCCCGAGTCAAACCAGCGGGCTCTGCTGTATTAAATGACCTTTCAATGTAAATAGCTTAATAACTTGGATATTATGCCTTCACGTCCTCGAGGTCGGTATAGTGGCGGCGCCAAAGGAATCTGTCATCGCATCGAACCTCGCGCACCGAGGGCCAAAGGCCCAAATGCGAAGCCCTACACTGTTCCATGAGATGATCTTCCACCTGACCCATATTTTTGAGAGCCAGATATCTAACGCCAGGAAAGGATTTCCAGAGGGTGATTAAGGTTGAGTCGCTGTCGCCGCTCTGAACCACAATGTCGCTGAAGAGCAAACTTTCAACGAGTGGAAACTCGGCTTCGTGCTTGTTCAAAACAGCCTCGAGGGTCACCCAAGCAAGTGTAGAGAGGTTCGCTAGCTTCAGCTTCTTCAGCGTCCTCGCAATCCCCAACGAAATAAAAATCCCTGTATAGAACTTGGCATAGATTTCACCCTGAAAGGCTCTGCGGAGTGGAGAGATAGACAGTGAGTCCAGTTCGAGATACTCCAGTTGGGTAGTATTAGTGGCCAGATTGAGGTACAGGTCACGCAGGGATGACACCTCCAGGTTGCGTAAAGTCAGCCTCTTCAACCTATTTCTCCAGAAGATGTAATTCTGGAAACATCCCGTACCGCCTTCGAATATCATCTCCTCTACGTTCCATCTTCCGTTGAATGGAACGCAGAATAGCCCGTTGCTTCGAACAGAGACGAGGTTCGATAAATGTTTGATGCAAGGGATGCGGATGTGCGGGGAGTCCTGGGATCTACCCGGAAGTTGGACCCAATCAAGCTGAAGCTCCCGTAAAGGCAGAGAGATTGTGTGTGCCGCTGGGCGCCAGAGAGAGCAAAGAAGGGAGGTAACAAACGACTGAACGCCAGGCTTTGAGCCTCTTAAGCGGAGAGAGACACAACGAAGGAGCATTTCTTTGCTGACGATCTTTGTAAAATCCGCCGGGTCAGGGCCTTCGCCAAGGGTGAATTCAGGAGGTTGCGGCCGATCGCAGTCGACGTCGATGTGCAGAGGGTTGTTTTGACGGTCGATGTAGAGATTTGAAAGGATCTCGGAGATTCCCTCACGATGGCACATATTAGCATTCAGATAGACGCTATCCCAGAGTTCGGGAGTCCCGAGCGCAACGCGTCGCCATTCCTGAGAGATCTGAGAGATAGCCAACGCTATTCGAGACTTCTCTCTGAGACGAGGGAGGTAGAACTCTCCTTCACGGTGGTCAGGTCCGAGCTTCTTAGGGTGAGCAATGGCGAAGCAAAAGATATTGACAACCAATTCGGTTGGAAGGGTGCTGAAGGGGCAGTCCATATTGCGGGAAGACATGGTGGTGAAAGGGGAATCATGCCAAATTGACGGTCGCACTTTATGTAGGCCATAATTTTAGGTGGCTTTGACAGTGTCCATCCGGTACAACTCTGTCAGGACAATGGCGAGACGAGATATAATTGTCACTGTCCAAGCTTAAGTAAAATAAGTTACCATATCACAATGAAGCCACAGAACATACCACGATAAAGTCATTCTAAATTACATGAAATTTGACCCTAAATCGAAAGAGAATCTTTGGCTACGGCGTAAACAGTTGGAGTGGCATGGAGTACACGCGGAGGAGGTTCCAGTGGCAACGGGATTGCCTTCGGAGTGCTGATCCGAAGCATTGTTTGGCAGAGTTGTCTGCGCTAAACAGCGACGCCAACCGTAGCCATCAATCATATCACTGACATTTCTACCAGATTAGCATCAGCTCATGCAAGCTTCTGGATAGCAGAGAACAATGCGCTGGGACCTGATGCGCAAGAGTAAGTCTTCTCTGAAATACAGCCCATATAAGAGGAACTCATGAGGAATTGGCAGCTCACAATCTCCTACTAGAGCGGCTGAAAAATTGTATAACCGTTATAGGCTCAGACGCAGCCTGATCGACGAAAAGCATGCAAAAAGGTTTTATTTGCCTATGAACAGCTTTTCAGTGCTTGCACTTGAGGACGGGCCAGTGAATGAGTTCTTCAGTCCGTCAAAACGACCACTTCATTGCGTCTATCGCTCGGGACACGACATCTATTTCGGCGATAAGGATATAGGTCTGACGAACAACTTGGTGGGTACTTTTGCCCATCAAATTTTCAAGGAAGGAAACCCGATACTGCTGATGTGGCCGTCGGTGTGCAATTTGCCGAAACGCTATGGTGTGGAGAAAGGCCCTCACCGTCCCAATGATTACGCCTCCTTCGACTCCCGTCGCTGTTCTAGAAAGCAGTCGGGGCTGCCAACTACATCATGCATGTGGACCCCTCGCGTCTATTCACTTACGCGGTGAGTCCTTACAATTGTCGATATTTCACTGACACTCATTGTCATTTCTTTCTAGCTGACCATTGAATGAAACGACGCATCTCTGATACTTTTCGCGCTCCCATTCGACAGGATCCACCCCTTTTAATATCGGTACATTCCCTTCCGTTAAACGAGCATCTTGCTTATGGCCCCTATTTAGGATCCCACAGTCACAATTTGGTGTTTCCTCTCGTTAATGTTTGCAGATCCACTCGCAATCGGCTACGACTCTTCAATCCGCAGGGCATCCGGATTGTCAACTTACATGCGTGCAATTGAGAACACCGTCGGCCAGTCTTTCCGAGAAACGATATCTCCGTAGGAAAAAGCTCATTTCGATTCCCCAGCGAATCTGCATCACTGGTCGAGTGACTCAAGCGGGGATATTCGCCGACCTGAAGACGTTACACTTGCTCACCTCTCAGGACGAACTAGCGCAGTTCGTCGATCTCGACGATGACATGAAAGTCGAAGCTCGGGATATATTTCCTTGCGACGCGTACAAAGACTGTTTTCTACGCATTACTTGTGATCTGGAGGATCACCGTCCGAATCCGTCGCTCCTGGATGGGCTCATGTCCACGATATCTTCGACTCTTGGTCCCACAAGCAATTGCCCGTTCGTCAGGTCAACTTCACTAGCACTCAGCTCAAATCTAACGACAGCTCACTAGGCCAGGTGCCTACTACACGAGTGTACAGACTCAGGAAGCCCCTACCGACTTATCTACGAACAGCGTTGTTCCATTATGGACGATGGGTCCATTACTACGTCGTTTCATGATGTTTCTCCTGGTCAAGGGGCTGCTTAATTATTAAGTAGAATTTGCCTTGGCTCGTCCCTCCTTTCTTTCTACACTGACTTCTTATCCGTGGCCTTAGCGCTGAGATACTGCTCTGCGCCTAGTGTGTTCACAAGGACATCGGTAGCGGGAATATCCTCGTCCTCTGGAGAAGCCTGGTCGACGGTCGAATTTGATATAGACTTGCCGATCTCGAGTTTGCGCGGAGGTTTCCTCTACCCTCGTTCGAATACCGGGACTCACCAAGGCTAAGGAGCTCCAACCCGCTGAAAGCAGTTATGTGCGGGCTGACACCCCTTCCCACCGCTCAATATAGCGTATGCATGACAGGGAACGGCTTCCTTCATAAGCTGAAGTTACCATCAAAACGCTGTGCCGGACGGCTTGGAGGACCTTTCGAATGCAACACAACTTTCACCATGACTTCGAACTGCTTCGGTAGGTTATCTTATGGGCTCTCACCGCACTCGTTTGGCATCAATCCAGCATTGAGTAAGTCAAAGATGTCTTTTTCCCCGACGCCTCTCTGTCGCTCCTTTGAGCGATGGCATATATAGGCCATGGTGGGAAACAAGTTCCAAGCCGAAAAAGCTCCATCCCAAGCTGGCGATTCTTGGGGACCTCTCAAGGCGTTGCGATCTGATATGTGCATGGCTTGTGCCAGGAGGAATATTGTGGCCAACCAACGGTCGGTTTCGGCCTATTCTTGCAGAAACACTTCCATGCGGAGGCTTCTCGATGCATGTGTCTACTTCTTGAACCTAATCTCGTCGAATTCGGAATCTAGAATCATCGTGAATCAATAGACCGGGAGATGGGCTGCTTCCTTTCAATCGGATGGATTACTGGACCGTCATACCGCACGACAAGGGATGTGCATGTGTATGATAACGAGCCGGCCGTCCGAACGCCCCAATTCTATTGGATTCCTGCCGATCGCGACTGTCGACACGAGCCCAACCTCCATTTCTTGGCTGCGAAAATAGGGTTCAGATCGCATAAAAGCTTTTCTCAATAAAGGTAAAATGAGTACTGTGTGTTATTGTGGGTCCACTACGTACGTAGTGACTAGTGATGCTTACCCATTTCATCCTAGTTCAGGGTTCTTCTTGTTCACGCACGCCGTGGTTATAATACACGTGCTGACCCGAAGAACCTCGAATCGTTATTTAATGCTGAGGGCGATAAGGATCTGCGCCCAAGACACCAACCACATCCCAACCCCACCCACTGCCCTCCAGTCTCCATCGTTACATTGCTGCTACCGATGGCGGGCATAGGTGAGTCAATAAATCCTTGATTTCAACTGCTTCGATGCTAACATCCCTGGACTACCCCTAACGGAAGAGAGAGATCTGTTGGAATATGTGAATGCCAACTCCATCGATCCGTGGCTCAACGACAGGTCGTGTAAGGATTTGACTCGATGGTTCTCTCTCATCGAAGAAGTGTGCGCGGCGTGCGGTCTGCTGGAGGGTCACTACGCGGAGGCAGCGATTATTTTTATTGAATCGGACAACCTGGCCGTGGTGATGAGAGAGAAGCAGCAGCAATACCTGACCCGCACCTCGCGCACGTTTTGGATCTGGATCCACTTCAAAATAGAACTTCGAAAAACTATCCGAGAGGCAGAGAATCGTGAGCATTAGTTTTTGCACGATTTCTGATAGATTTCGGCATCTAACCATTACTATAGCACCCACCACTGACCGGACCCGGACCAAAGTGGAGAAGGGGAAGGAAGATGGTGAGAATACGAAAGATGATAAACAGGACGGTCGCTTTGTCAAGTTCGCGCGCTTTTGTGAGGAGAATCCTGCCAAAGCTATTGCTGGGGTGGGCCTTGCAGCAGCTGGCACGGCAGTTGTTGCTCCTGCGCTGGGTGTATTGGCACTTACTGGCGCTGGTTTCACCTCAGGCGGGGTTGCCGCAGGTGAGATGCTATGACTTCCGATGTCGTTCACTGCCAACCATATAGATACGACTTCTAGGTTCCTTAGCAGCATTCGCTCAGTCCGTCTTTTATGGCCCTTTAACTGGTGGTCTATTCTCAGTCCTCCAGTCTGCGGGGGCAACAGCAGTCATGCCTTCCGCTGTTACCCTCCTCACTGGATCAGCTGCTACTGCGGCCGGAGCTGCAACGTTGGCTTCCGGCATAGAAAGTGACACGGATGAAGATGATCCTTCTCCCTCTGATTCCACACCTGATCAAGCTCAGAGGCTGCGGTCCTCTCCCAGCGCGGGCGTTTAGGTCCAAGTTGCAGGAGGTGCCGACTTCTGGCTTTCCCTTTCCTTTCAGTCCTCCGACAATCTCTTGACTTACATGATATACGGTGAATTTTATGTGTTTTATGACTTTTTGACATGAATTACAGCCTCTCTTCTTGTATTATATCTCGGTATCCTGAATGTACTATAACAAGTTGATATCAATGTGTTCGGAGTTAGGAATCTCCGAGAGCCCCGAGAGTCCCGAGACTAGTAATAAAGCCTCCGGGACACTTGATGCTCTCGACGATTGCTCGACGACGATCGACGAACTCGCTGACACTCATCCCATCGCCAGCAACCGACGACCTGCCTGGCGCAGTTAGTCCTTGAGTAGGCTGGACCTTCTCAACTGAATACAATTTGCCAACGGTAACCTTTTCTTATTATCGAGTTTTCAGGTTTTGGTGATACATTTCTTTCTTAGCCCCCTCTAGTCCTTTGAATCTGAGCGCCATGGTCGCAATCCCAATCCTACTTGCTGCCCCCCGCTACATCATTCCGCTTCACCTTCTGTTCTTCATGTTGGGCATGGCGTATGGCATACCACTCCCTGCTAATTTTGCCGACTATACAAATGTCTCCAGACGATCACCCCCCACAATTGAGCTTCTCGATGGTCGAGGGATAAGCAGCAAAGCCCGATACGGCACCTCGTCCATTGACCCTAGTTGGTTCAAATGCATACCCAACGACCGCCCAACTCTCCTGGACAAAATGACGATCAAGAAGGAGAGTTGCTACGTCGCATGCACAGCGCACCTCCCGCCGTTCCTCCGTGTACACAAAGAAAGCTTCGTCGGAACGTGGAAGAGGCAAGGACCCAAGGCTGCTTGGGGTACGGTCGGGACAAGGATGGAGTTTGATGGATATAGGACGTGGTGCCGAAACCATCCCGCAGAATGTGGGGAGGCTCCTCCACCGTACTCGACAGAGGATCCATCGAAGTCTGGGACTTCGAGTCGTCGTACGACGACACGAAAACCCTCACTGCGTGGAGGCAAGAAGTGAGACAGCTGAAGCCGGGTCGTATTATACGTACATAGTTGTAGTAGTAAGTGCAATGATACCTGTGGCCATGCACTCAAGACCTTCGGTGTGCAACATACAGCAAAAAGACACCCAAGCATGTCGTTGATCGGTTATGAGGTCATATGCGTCCGGATATATTATTGACAACTAGCTTATGCTACCGAGTCGGAGGTCAGGTCAGCAGAAAAGTGGCGAAATTGATTGACCTCAACATAATGAGGGTGAGAACGACTGCGGATACACAGCGTTGATCTGGGCGTCTTTATTAAATTAAATGACCTGCTCCTCACCCGGACAAACCCCGACCCTGACTTGCGTTGTCGTGCTCATAGGTACATCGCTTTACTTGCAACTTCGCATAGAATATATTCCGACATTGAGCGCAAGCTAATCTTCCCTCAGGCACCCAATGACTCGATTTCCATGCTCCCGCTGGTTGCAGTTGTAGCCTCCTTCCCTACGCTCCCAGCATTGAAGACCAAGACACCCTTTGGACCTTCCTTCCTCTCACCGTCTGGTAGGAGCACGTCAACGTCAACACCCAAGATTTGTCAATTCGGTGGAACCCCAATTATGTGGGCGTCATATAGCTTTTCCCTCACCTCAACGATCGGCACAAGGAAGGGGACAGAGCTCTTATCCTTCTCGAAGTAGATCATGAGAGCATCGTCCAAATACTATTGTTTTTATCGTCTTTCATCGATCTCAACGGTCGTGATATCCACGGTAACTCGGCCTTCCCATTCGCAGTTTGGGAGAGCAACCAAGACATAGCCCGTCTCCTTCTGTAGGATATTGAACTGTTGACACCTTTCGCGTTGAAACGCTATAACCTTCTCATTTCCTCAATTCTTTAAACACCGCAAACTTACGAGTCAGTCGTATGCCCTGTGCTATAGGAATTCATCTCTTTGCACTAATGTTGAAATCAAATTGGATTGCACACGTACACAGTGGCCATCCCAGACAATGAGCAACTAACAGCAAGGCGAATGCTGTCTACAGTTCCAAGAATCGGTCAGATAAAATAAAAACACTCTGGGCAAAGGCGAGAAGGTCAAGACAAAGATGGGGATTTACTACGTTTCGACCGATATACAGCGTAGTTGACTGGTGGATGTGATGCGTGACCTGGATAGGGCGGAGGAGGGGAGTCCGTACTCGGTTGCGAAGAGTCAGGTGAGCCATTGTTCGAGTCTTTCTTGGACCCATACAACAACGAAGCAACACCAGCTCCGATAGCAGACGATGCGCCCGCGATGGCTCCAGCGGCAGGCATCACCGCTGTTGCACCAGCTGATTGGAGAATCGAGAAGAGCCCAGCAGTGGCACCTCGGTAGAAGATGGATTGGATCAAGGCGGCGAGAGAGCCTGAAAGCAGTCAGCCAAGCGCTCATCAGTACGAGTCATAATGAATCATGACAATGGATCTGACCTCCGGCGACTCCTGTCGATGTGAAGCCAATTGCGTTGAGGGCTAGAATGCCCAGGGCTGGGATGATAACAAGCGAGCCTCCAACCATGAGGCCAGCACCTGCTGAGGCAAAGATAAAGGGGTGCTCTGCACGAAGACGCTCAAAAGCTGCCTTTGTTTTGTCGAGTGGTGTTGCAGTTTTCTCTTCCATAACTACATTCAAACCCGTTAGACACAGTCGACTACGCCTCAACGAAGAATCAACTTACTCTTTTCTGCTTCCAAGACGACCCGCCGAATATCATCCTTGAATTCCTCCCACCTCCAGTAAAGGTTCCCTGACTTCTCGAGATACCGTAGCTGTCTCTCCTCCATGACGTGAGCTAGGTCCCCCTGGATGAAGACTATCGCGGCCTCCGAATACTGGATATCGAGGACTTCATTCTCATCGCACGCCCGCTCGACGATTCCGAACCACGAGGTCAAATCTTTCGAGGAACCCTTGAAGAAAGGATAACTAGAGGAGGTCGTCGCCCAATGTAGCAGCCTCGTCTTCAGTGTCTCGGATGGCAACGGTACTTTCGCAATAAGCATGATGTTAGTTCGTGGACGTTGTGGTTGAAGATGTACAAGCAGGGACTCACCTATTCGAGTCATTATAAGGACACGCAGCTGTAGAAGTGTCACGCCTCGAGGCGGATGACGAGTGTTGGATGAGACCTGCTGTTTACCACGAGTTGCACAGGTTCGGCGCTTCTCGATTCTCGATCATTTCAAATAGCGGCGATAAGCTGACCGCCACATTGGGCTCAAGGGTTTCATTGCCAGACTTTTATTATGCCTGAAACTAATATTCTTGTGGTCAGGCCAGCGTCATGGTGGTGGTGGTAGAGCAACGGCACTGGAATTAATGATGATTTTGCTGTTGATGACATCACCCTCGACACCCGAAGATCATGCCGACGAAGAGACGGAAGAACATCGTGTGTGGACTATCATTAACATTACAATGCAACCTCCTCGTTCACTTTGAAAACCTGATGAACCAATTAATCATACTTCTTGCAGCCTCCTCCTTGGCCCATCCTATGGGAAAATCCACGTTAGGAGGCTCTTGCACCTGCGACACCGACTAGTGGCAGAGCNAAAAAAAATTCATATGGAACTTACGATTATTCTCATCATTGGGGTCTCCTTTCGTTGCGAACCCATGAACTACGCCTGAGAAAAGTTGGAGGTGGAATGTCGCTTTGTTTTCGGTCAAAATATCAATGGCCCGGCGTCTTGACGCAGCAGGGAAGGCATTATCAATCTCTAAAAAATACCAGCTTAGATAAGTCCGAGCCTGAAGAAGCCGGGCATGTGTTCACCAGCAGCAGCGATTAAAAGCGGCTCTGAGATAATGACGATGAGCACTGGTAGAAGATCGTTTTTGTTAGAGGTTAGTGCACTCACTCGTTACGTTCTTGAAATGATCTTCGGTCAAACGAGAAGGATGGGCAAAAGCGACTAGGAGCAACAGTGAGGAGAGAAGCGGAGTCTGTGTCTGGTTTGGAGTACCTGCAACAGTCTGGTCCCTCGCAGCAGCTTCAAGAGCATACGGTCCTCCGAAACAATACCCTTCATCACCGCAGTCACATTTAATACTTCATCTATGGGTGAAGTCAATCCACTTACCAACTGCGCTATATTTTGCGTCCGGGCCTGTGATAAGCAATATCAAGGGTTTTTACATCCGAGTATGTCACTCATCAGCAAATACGCACCGTAAAGCTGGAGAACGGCGTCAATCCATTTCGGGACGGCTTCCTTAGCCTGTCGAATAGACTTCTCCACCCAAGTCGGTCTATGAAAGTCGGCCTCTGTGTGGATGTAAACCGGATCTCCAAAGAAGTAGTCGATCCCCAAAACATAGAACCCTGCATATATCGAATGCGTTGACTTATGTGGAGCAAGAGATAAAGGGCGCGAATGGACTTACCTTGAGACGCAAAGTAATCTTGCACCAACTGATTATTTAGATAAAACGGCCCAAAGACGTCCGGGAAGAACAAGATGACTTTCTTCGCGCCGTTTTGAACCTGAGCAGACGGCTCCGAAAGGTACGTCGCCACGCCTGCGATTTCTATCGTCTTGCCCAAAGGCTGACCCTCGTGTTTGACCGATTGAACACAGCAATCACCAATCGGTCCTGCGAGGACGGGAGAAGTCATTTTAGAAGCAAGCGATATGAAAGGACGCGAAAGTATCGGAAGGGAGATAAGAATCAGGTCTCTTTGAAGTAAGCGTACCGTTACGCTTTAAATATCTCCTCTTCTCGGAGGACATCCGAAGCAATTTCCACGTGGGAAGGGATGGTATGAAGATGGTGTTTTCATTGATATGAATGGCGGCCGGCAGTAGATCCCGTTATGTCGTCGGTAGCTGAGTTGCTCGATAGCTCCAAAACGGTCTGGGTCATTCATTTTATTCCGGTACAACCTCTAGAGCTAGAAATACAGTTTAATACAGAACACGAGCGTCAATCCTATACGAGCTATAATACATGATNAAAAAAAAGCAATGCTTATCGATCCGAATCAGGCTCTTCCCATTTCGAATTCCTTGTTAAATTCCGCCATCGCATCCAAAGTCTGCACAATATGTTCAAACTTCACTTGCTCGCTACGACCGACTGCCAGCGAGTGTGCAGTACGAACGGCGTTCTTGATTTGTCGCCCGTTGATGTCTCGTTCCGCGAGCTTTTTGATTTGATCCTCAGTAATCGCGTCGGTCGCACTAGCCTTCTTGATAAACGCAGCCCAGACCTGTTCCTTGGATTCTTGAGATAGTTGCTGGAAGTGGAGGGCAACGTGGATACGGGAAAGGAAGGCCTCATCAAACGTCTTGACGCGGTTAGTGGTCAAGAACAAGATGCCGCGATAGTACTCGACGTGTCGAAGGCTGAATAGTGCACCTGGTCAGCAACGACGCAGACCATCTTTCAAAGGAGCTGGTACTTACAAGACAGCAACCATGGCATTCCGTTCGAGGTCGTGCAGAGAACGCTGTTCCAAGAACACGTCAGCCTCATCAATGAGCACAATAGCTTTCCAAGCCGTAGCGATATCGAAGACTCTGTCCAGCTGTGTATCGAGTTCGCTGGCGTGGGTGCCAAGATCACCAGCGCCGACAATGTACAGAGGACGTTTGACGTGTTCACTGGTAGCTTCAGCCGAGAACGTCTTGCCAACACCAGGAGGACCGAACAGATTGATGACGAGACCATGTCCTTTGCCTTTGATGAAGTCGTCGAATCCAATCTCGCGGTGGTGGGACTCGACAAGTGATTGCAGCAGATCCTTGCGTCCCGGAGGGAGTACGAGATTGGCGAAGGCATCGTTGTTCCATTGGACCTCTTCGACGAGCTCAACATTGAACTCGACTATAAGAGAGTTAGATCGGTGAATGAAGCGAGGAAATATGCTTACGCCAGATCTTGTCACTCAGACTGAAACCATAGACCGCTGCAGGAGTGAGAAGGAGTTCTTCCTCCGACAACTCCTCATTGGCCCCTTCTTCTTGCAAGTTTCCTCGAACGACATCAGCTGTGAAATAAAGATAAGGACAAATGTTTTGGGACAGCTTGAGTAATTGAAAACGTACCACCAGTGGCTTGCAACGGTTGCGGAGGTTGAATGTAGTTGCCATACGCATCGTACATATTATTTCGCGGATTCGTTGGGTCAACGACTTCAACCTTTGGCGGAACCGGCTGAGGGAAGTTGTAGTTCGGGTTGAGGCGACGGAAAGTGGGCCTATCAATCATAATCCTGCTTCGGACCTGCACCAGAATGATCAGCAGGGTAGAACAAAATGACATTCAGAGGAGCTTACATTGTGCTTCGCAACTTTGTTATTGCATTTCAGAGCTGCAAGGCCGTCGTATTCCTTGTGGTGAACGCCCATCAAGCTGTTCCATTTCTTTCCACGCTTCAAGACTGCCTCCCTGAGCCCTGCTTCGTCGGGATGGAACTTGAGAGGGTAAGCGTCCAGGGAAGTGATCGGAATGGCTCCTCGGAAGGGTGGCAGGTAGATAACGGTCTGAACTCTGCCGACTCCGACCGTGTTGCTCATGACACGATCCACCAGATCGACACTCTCCAACACAAGCTGGTACATTGGTTTCCCCTCGATCGCCGTCTTTTGGAAGTAGGACAGCTGAAGCAGGCGAGGGAGGCCGGTGACAGCGCAGCGGGCGACGAACAGCGTGCGAGGGACGAGGATACCATAAAGGAGCTCAAAGGTGATCTCGCCATGCTTCGTCAACCGCTTGATAGTACCCAAAGTGGTGCGATAGTCGGTAGCGATAGTCGTGTTGAGAAGCTTGACCGAGGTGAGCAGATGAGTCTCAAGCTCGCTACGCTTCTTCTCTTCCAAGACCCGCTGGTATTCCAAGAATTGCTGATGATACGTGATGAAAATCTGAGGATCAAGCTTAAAAATGTTCCGTAAGTAAATGGTTCTGGAACAACTGGGAGAGGTCGAGCGACACACCTCCAAAGGATCAGCGTTCCAGGAGACGCCGGGCCAGGATTCGATAACCTCTCGACACGCTTTCAGAATGTATTCACTCTTGATCACAATCTTGAAAGTTGGCTCCGCATTCTCGAGCCTTGGAATGGTACGGACGACGCTGAGAAACGAAACACGAATGAGCGAATGCAGTAGGCAGCTGACAGGTTGAGCAAACTAACACGAAGCTGAAATCTTTCCATTGGTCGTTTGATCCACCAGAGAGGACAGGAATGGTTTCAACAGCAACCTTGGAGCTTGTGTTCTGAAAGGAGGCCTCAGTATAACTCGTTCTCGTCCAGCGCTAGTGTGGCTTCCGACATACCCTGTATTTCCAGGCCTTGCTCCAACGACTGTAGTAGTTGTCGACGCGTTTCACCTTCAGCGAAGGGATAGGGAGCGCCTCCTTCTCTTCAGCCTTGCCATGGGCACCAGTGACTGCGGTCAAAGTTGACTCATTGTCGTCTTCCTCGTATATGGTCCTCGAGCTGGATGGCCCAGACGAGGCGCTTCGCATCAAAGTGGAAAGTCGACGATGCATGGTGGAATAGAATCTGCGTGTGTTGAGAACACGTCGACCGTGGACGCGCTTTTAAGCTGGTATGTCGTTATCGGTTCCGAGCTCTACACAGACTCACTGCTGTGCACGTCTATTTGGTAAGGGTGACTCTGCAATCGTCAAGAGCCCCTTTATCTTTCTCTGAAAGGGAAATCTCAATTGACTCTAAAAGATGCGAAATCCCTGGATACTTACCAAACTGACGGTTGCATCAGACCCAACAGGTACACCGACATCGTCAAAAACATGACATCAGAGCATCCATTTCAAATTTGAGTTGCAAGGGAGACCGGAATACTAAGTGGTTAAATTGTGTCCCTTAAGCATAATTTCGAGTCTCTCGCTGTCGGTGCATGAGCGCAGTGAAGCGCAGCTCGCAGTTAAAAGGTGGTGGAGAGAATGCAAGGAGCCCTTGGAGTCGAACTTGAAGGTCTCCGGCAACTGCCGTCGCGTGTCACTCGGGCTCTGTCAATCCGATCGAAGACGGGTCTTAACAGCTTTACAACCAACAATAGCTCGAACAGATTTCATTCAAATATATTGATTTTAAATACGGAATAATATAGTATACGTGCATTCATGATCTAGGTCCCTGATTCAAGACGAGTATCCAACACCCTCAATTTTGCAGTGCCTTCGAGCGAATTCAGACAGCTGAACGCTCACCCAATCCATCGTTGGACGCTTAGAAGGATACTGCTCCCAACACCTCTCCACGATACGCCAAATCTCCTCATACTCGATCTCAGAACATGTCTCACGAGACGGGCGTTTTCCCTTCGATATGGCAAGTATAACTTGGACAGGATGTCGAATGTGAGAGAAAGGAACTCTTCGAGTGAGAAGCTGTAAAGTTTAATAATACACGGAACGAGTAGTCAGCTTTCGGGATACTTGGATTGGAAGCAGAAGCGCAGTCTGAACCAAGTTTGCAATGCCAGAACTAGTATTACTTACCTCGAGCATTGTCATCCCAAAGCTGTAAACATCAGATGACATACGTGGGGAATGGAGATGCTGTGATCCCAGGTCAGCTTCGGCGATATGTGGATCTATAAGTTCTGGTGCTGTCCAACGAGCTCGTTGAAGGTCCTCCGGTGGAGACTCAGAAACCCCAAGGAGCGAGGGCATCCCGATGTCGGTGAGGAGTGGTCTTCCAGTTTCGGAAATGAGGATATTGTTCTGTTGGCATAGAGCGTTAAGATGAGCATAGAGAATTTGGGAAGTGATGCTTTGACTTGCCCCACACAGCATTCCATGAGTAATAGGGGGTGACTGACTGTGGAGAAATCTCACAGCGTCAGCAAAGTCGTAGACCTGGAATGGCACATCAACTATCGATTAGTGCATACTAGGCCATGGACAGCAACGAATACGAACAATTGGATAGACGTCAATATTCTTATGCTTTTGGAGGTACTGTGAAGCGTTGCCATTCGAGTATTTTGGTACAACGAGGGCTGGTAGGTCAGGTGAGAACCCCGCTGTCAGGCCAACGAAGCCGGCAATTCCTGAGTGAGATGCCGACGCTTTCTTCCAGACATCGAGTGCTCTAGACAGATCCTAAACATTCGCAACGAGAGAAACACTCGTTAGCCGGAAATCTGACCAAGGTGATCGAGTGACGGTCTGGGGTGCTTACATTTAAGAACTGCAATCTCCTCGAAGTGGTCAGGCTTCCGCTGGAGACACGCCAAATCTTCACCAGAACTGTTCCTCTTCGACGCGTCTGGCCGAATAAGAGCGTTGTACGAGTGCCGTTGGAGAAGACGTTGAGAAACGGATCGTGAGTCACCGGCTCGACTGGCTTGTCGAGCATATGTCGGGAACAGATCGGGAAGACATCGTCTGGCTAAAGATCGGAATAGAGATTGTTAACAGCTGCAATGCTTTGAACGCAAGAAAGAGAGCTCGCCAAGGGGTTCATACGTGTCACCAAGAGCTTGGGTTCAACTTTGTGAATCTTCATTGTTCTAGCAACGACGCGCAGAGGGGCAGGTTTGGGACAGGTAGAGCCTTACACCTGCGGTTATATAGTAGTCGGGATTGACTCACGATGCTCAGCACAAAGACAGCCCACTGTAGCTGCGCGCTGTGGCCAAGTACAATGTGGCGCTTAGTCTCGGGCTCGGGACCTCAGTGGTTAGCAGTACGTCATCCTGTGCGCCATTGCTATCCTCGAATCAACAACTACAGTGGACCCGTTGTGAGATGCATTTATGACCGTTTCGGGCCCTCGACTGTACCACTGTGCTGCATAAAGATAAAGGGGGTGTGACTCGAGTGTGGCAAGCGCCCGGTATCGGCGCTTGACCAGTGCAATGACCAACGCTGAGCCGCAGTCACACGGATCCGCCGGCTGTAGGAGGCAGTGCAGGTCCTTTTTTTNCTTTCACCCTTTCACCACTGTCTGCAATCGGTGAGCTGTTGTTCTTCGGTCAGTGACAACATGCTTTATTCCGCGCTTTGGCCACTTATTCATTATGCTTGGAGGCTGGTCCAAGGCTGATAAGTTGGGATGTGCTTGGAAGGCCAATGTCTGTCTTATCGTCTCCCCATTCATTATCCAGTCAAAGCCAAGCGGATTGCCTATAAAATCGCCACGCCGTTTCTGATTGCTTCAACTGATTCCTGCTAATTTCTCCCCGACCTGCTATGCATTTTAGTCCATTCGACAATGTCCCTGCGGAGCTCATCGACGAGATCGTGCGCTTTTCTACGCCTGAGCCTCTATATCTAGCCGTCCTCGGTCCTGATCAAAGGGAAGGAGAGTTCTCCCTTCCTTCTNCTGAAAAATCGAAGCAATGCGGCTGTGACCCTCTCTCATGTCTGCTTCACATGGCGAGACCGCTGCCTGAAGATGTCTCACCTCTGGAACGGCATCTATCTGGACTCTGCGATATGTTCTCAGGAAGCGACTGTTCAAATGATCCTAGACCTGTTAGTCAATCGACATAGCGACCATCTGCATCTTGACGTCGACTGCCAGGCCACGTCTGCCTCTATCACCTCCATTCTCCCAGTTTGGAAGAAGATCCTTTCAACACAAATTTTCCCTCGCTGTCGCTCTCTGCGACTGAGAGGAACGCGAGAGGAGATTCAGTTCTGTATCGATGTTCTCCTTGCCACCAACCCTCAAAGTTCGTTCCCTTTGAGAGGGATTGAACTCATTTGGAACGGTTGTCCGACCGTGCTAGCTCTCTCACCACGCCATCAAGGAAAAAATAGGATACTCCTGGGCAGGACGAATACTTTCGATTTCTCCAACATTCGACTCATTCGGTCCAATGGCCTTGATCTTCTCTCACACAACCCTCAAATTCCCCGGAATGTCGAAGAACTCGTATTGAGGAACACCACGGGCCGTGACTGCCTTGAGGCTATCTTTAAATGCCAGAATGTCCGAAAACTCACCTTTCGCGACGTCGAATTGGACGGTCAGACCCCACGGCCCGATTCTGAGCCCCTGTTGAGACAAATCAAGTATCTCGAACTGAGCTTGCTGATACCTCGGAATCTCTACCCCTGGGGAAACGAGGACGCCGCCACTTTCTACTTGGATATACTTCTTAATGGCAACTTCTCGAGTACGCTTAAGACCTTCAAGATGGGGAACATGTCCCAGGTCGGGTGGGTCGTTTTCAGCAATTTTTTAAGTGAGAGCGACGCCTCCTTCCCTTACGTCAAAACCCTCATCCTTGACAACATTTGCCCTCGCTGCGAAATGGCGCGACAGGACGCCTCAAGGCTTCAAAGAGTTTTTCCTAACGCCGAGAAGTTGATTCTCAATGCTACGAAAGACCTGGAAGGATACATTACGACGGAGTGTCGGAGCTCTGGTTTGATTTGGTGGCCCTCTGTTCGCGAGATTCAATGTGGTGAATTTCACTGGAATCGAGGTTTTAAAAATGGTCACTGACTGACAAAGAGAGGAAGTATATACGGTCTCGTTCTGTAATTGTCTTGCATGCCGTAGTTGTTATCCACTCCCTTGAGTTGCGAAATGCAGTGTTTTTATCTATCGGAGCTCTATTGTTATCCTGATTGGATTAAAATGCAACGATAAGCCATGTGGCTATTCCATTCTCCCTGTCTCGACAAAGTCTATAACGATCTCGCTTCAGTGCAAGCTCTGCAAAGGCTTGCGAGGCCGACGCGCAAGGACAGCCAAGCCCACCGGGCCGCCTCTGGCACGTCGCTTTGATCCTAACCGGACCTTCAACCGCTCTGATCGCGGCGCGGTGACATGGAGCTTCGTCCGTTACATCGCTCCATGCCCACGAACATGGACCAATAATGCATTCGAGGAGGCTTGTGTGCCCTCAAAAAAGGTATTCCAGACAAAATGAAAGAAGGTATGTCGTGGGTTCTAGCACAACCACCCCGAATTTCATCATTGCATCATCCAATCCTCTTCACAGGAATTAGAAGCATCCTTCTGCCCAGTGCCAGCGGGGTAGAAGAAGTCGGATGCCCCTGATATCCGTAAACTTGGATCATTACACATGGGGGAGGCTCTGCTCCGAAACGGCTGTCTCAGATGTTACAATCTTATCTCCTAAATATCTTGCTCCTCAACGGACCCCACTCTCCCGGGTTCTCGTGACCGGATCTTCGGTGTCTGGTATAATACCTGGAAGGTGAAAGTTCCCGGAGCGTGTGTCTTCCCCCGCCATGTCGCTCTCCACATTGCTACCAGAAGCTCTACTGTCGTTCTTCAATGAACCACGGAACGTCGTCGTCTTAGCGCTCTGCTGCGCGGTCACCGCCATGATCCACCAACGTTTGAAGCGGGGGAAAGGTCTTCCACTTCCACCTGGACCACCCGGTAACTGGCTAGTTGGAAATTCGCTTCCAAAAGCATTGTGGGTGACGTCCCTCATCATCGTCCTTGTCGCCCTCGTCACTAAACGCAGTACCGAACCGACCGTTCTAGTGCCTATCGCGTATTTGAAGACTGGACGAAGGAATGGGGTCCGGTGTTCACACTTCGTCAAGGATTCACAAGAATGGTCATCATCGGTCGTTTGCAAGCCGCCATTGACATCATGGAGAAGGAAGGAGCTGCACTCGTCGACCGCCCTGTCTCCATCTCTGCTGGAGAAACACTATCTGGAGGAATGCGGGTTTTACTGACACCTGCTGGGGAACGCTTCAAGAAACAACGCAGGTAAGTCTTTTGACGTTGCTTCGCTCGATCACGCCTCTATTCGCCACCCCGCTCCCGTCGCGCCCCTGCCCCGACGGCCTGGCTGTTGCCGTAGTGCGTAGTGTGTACCTCTGCCAATCGAAATGCACCCATTCTTTTCTGCTTGGAGTAATCATTTATGCGGCAACGTCGTCAGCTGACTTGACGTGTTCGGGCAATATACCTTCATTACACAACTAATCACATCTCTCTAGGGCTTTACATGCTCACCTCCAGCCCAAGGTCATAAGCACTTACAGCCCAGTTCTAATGAAACATGCCAGACAACATATGTTCGATTTAGTAGAAGATCCTGCGGGTCACCAAACCCATGCAAAGCGGTATGTATCTTGAAAGATATAGCCATCTTGTCTATTCACTTTCGCGTTCCCATGACAGGTATTCAGCTTCCGTCGTGATGTCACTTGCATATGGAAAGGACCCGAAAGGGCGCGACGACCCCAACATCGACGCTGTTAATCGGTGCCTGACCCGCCTTGGTCATGCTCTTCGTCCTGGTCTGTGGCGTGTAGATGTATATCCATTCTTGAGGTGAGATCACCTTGGAACAGTCACCCCCTCTGTGCTAATAATTTTCCTGAAACAGATACATCCCAGGCTACCTGAAAGAGCTACAAGACGGCCATGCAGAGGAACTGGCGCTATTCAAAGGACAGCTGGCCGAGGTAAAGAAGGCGATGGTACGTCCACCAACACATGTTCCTCCGAATAACAGAAATGGCTGATCAAAAGCTGTTATTCAGGAACGCGGTGAAGAAGTCCCTCAATCATTCGGCAAGTACCTCATCGAACGACAAGCCGAACTAGAATTATCAGACGACGAAACCGCCTACCTCGCTGGGAGTATGTTCGGTGCTGGCTCAGATACAACCGCGTCTGCGATCAGCATTAGCATCATGGCTGCTGCGTGTTACCCAGACACGCAGAGAAGGGTGCAAGCAGAGTTAGATCAGGTTATTGGAAATGAACGAGGTGAGTATGCTGCGTTCAGCAGTCCCACTCTTATTGGGGCAGCATGGAACCCCGTCGTCGTCGGTTTCTGACCTCTTGATCCCTCTCTTTGGAATATACAGCCCCAACATTCGCAGATCAAAACGACCTACCCCAAACTATGGCGTTTGTATTGGAAACGTTTAGGTGGAGACCTGTTAGCGCCGGAGGTCAGCTCAAGATCCTCACCCTTTTGTTTGACACGACAAGAATATCTGACCGTTGTATGTGTCCATGACAGGTTTCGCCCACAAAGCGACAAGAGATATTGTTTGGGTTCGTTTGACGTCTCCCTGAACACCCTGAAGGGTGCTAACCCTTATTTTTGTTTCTTCGTCGATTAGAAGGACTATGTTATCCCCAAAGGCACCACTGTCATGGGGAACATCTGGTGCGTCTTCTTTGAAGCCAACCAAGAAAAAAAAANCGGTGTTCCTAATGCTTTTCTCCCCGCTAATTTCAGGGCTGTTGGACGAGATCCGGAATACTTCCCGGATCCTGAACGATTCAATCCTCAACGATGGTTGAATTCGGATGGAAAGCTTAAAGACGATCTTAAATCGTATCCCTTCGGATTTGGACGTCGGTGCGTTCCCCCTCCATTCAATATCTTTTTTCCTTTTGCATCCCATTGATTGGCTGACTCTTTGCTTGTCACATCGGGATTGTCCAATAGAGTTTGCCCAGGTCAACATATGGCTACCGCGTGAGTACCCGAGAACGCTGTAGTTGTGGACCCAGCTGACCACCTGTTTATCCAGATCTGTGTTCATTAACACCGCCCTGACCCAGTGGGCATTCAATATCAAAGCTGACTCTAACGCACCTATCGACCCACTCGCATTCACCGAATCTGCAAACACACATCCACTCCCTTTCAAGGTTATATTTGAGCCTCGTGCCGCAAAGACGATGGAAGGAGTTAGGGATTTGATTGAAGATTATGGCTTGTAGTGTATGTACATAGACGCATAGGAAAAGTAGGAACTGTAGCAACACGAAGTAACGATCTGTCCAAAGATCTATTAATCCCAACCCGTGATGCTCTTGGGGGATATGGACGCCCCCTCACTCGAACGTAGAATTGAGGAAGTTGAGTAAATCTTCCCGGTTGGCGTCCCGCTCGTGGTCGTGGCGATCTTTCTTCACTTTGAGCTTAATCTGTGAGAAGGAATCATGAGTGAAAATAGGCGCTGGAGAGAGAGAGAGCTAGACCTTTTTGCCTGTAAGCACGCTCCTGCGCTCGTCCTTGCTCTTGTCTTTCTTCTTCTCCTTGTGGCGTCTCTTCTTGCGGTCCCTATCTCGAGAAGGGGACCGGTGTCGGTGTCGGTGACGACGGCTACTTCGGGAAGGACTGCGCGAACGAGACGAGTCGTCGCGGCGACGTCGTTTGGAAGACCGATTTCGGTCTTCATCTGAGGAACTCGACGAAGAGGAAGAGCTCTGCGAGCGAGACTCTGAGGGGTTACGAGTCGCAGATCGACCTCTAGATTCCGTTTGTTCTGGCCGGCTTGCCCGAGTGCTGGGATGATCTACATGGCTTTCATGACCACGTCTTGAAGAGGGCTCAGACGAGCGGCGAGCACGACTATCGTCCTGATTACGTCCATGGTGAGACTTTCGAGAGTGGTTCTCATCGAGTCCACGACCACGCTCTCCACGGGAGCTTCCGTCTTCTGGAGTGTCAGAGGGGTCACGAGGACGACTGTCGCGATGCCCGTTTCGATGATAATCTCCACCGCGTCGGCCTTCTCCTGTGTAGCGAGAGGAGCTATGATCGTCAACACGTTCAGAATCACGTCGATGAGGTCTGTGACTGCCATGCTTGTCGTCCTGGTCCCAGTTTATTTGAAGTGTGGTGCACGTCGAACACCCGTCTTCAAATATAAGCAAAGACTCCGATATTTTGAGATGAACGAACGTACAAGCTTTCGTGACAAACTTTCTCTCCGTTCGTCGTCGCTGGGTGACCACGCACGAAGCCTCTTCTGCGACCTGAGGGAGCCCTCAGCTTCGTAACGTTTGGACGACCGACTACCTCGGTCGTCCCAGCGACTGGTTTTGCTTCGTGAGTAGTCCTCAAACTGCTCTTTCCCATCCCGTCGTTCATAATCTCTCGACTTCTTGTCGTCGTCCTCGTATCGCCTCTCCCGACTGCCGCCTCGGGCTGGTAATCGTTACAGGTCGTGGATAATATTCAAGAGCGCGAAGACCAATATATCAACATCATTGAGCCCAATATACGATACATAAGGTTAACAGCGAGCTCACCATGTCTCGAGGATGTCTCGTCGCTGCGCATGTCGACGTCGAGAAGGGAAACCGAAATTCGGCCTTTCACAGCGTGAAACGCCAGGATGAGGCTGGGGGAAATTCCGGGCTGATGCTGGGATTCCCACGTAATCTGCACGGAATTTGCCCGACCTGAAATTTGCACTGAACGGTGAAGCGTGGATTCAACCGTCGCCGTGATCCTCTCAGAATCTCCCTTCATCTCTATTCTCCTGACTTAGCCAGCTTCGACGTGACCGCGCGCGCTATGCCTCGAGTTCTTTATCCAAAACTGCGACCACCTCAATTCACCCGCCGCTGTATCGCTGCCCTTTGGTATGGCCCGAGCATCTGAGCAATGGTGCCCGACTTCCGAAGACACCGAAGTCGAGCTAGGGCCCCCACCAGCGATAGAACGCCTCGAAAGTGTAGACATGGACAACGAGGGCTCTGATCTGGCCACTGTACAATACCACTCGTTGTCCTTTTCCCCAGCAACGCCAAGGCCGGTGGTGGAGTCCTTCCTGGGACAGCTGTACATGCCCTTGCGGTCGCTTTACCACTTCGGCGACCTCAGCGCTTCCCATTTTTTNGGATGAAACCCCACCTCCCACCCTTCAATCTTCAACTCTACCTCCGCCCTCCATCATCCGGCCATCACACAGCTCGCCGTCGAGGTATCCCAGGTCGGCAGCAGGTCTCGTTCGGCCACGGTCAAGGTCTGCAAGCCCACGGCGCCCATCATCCACGGTCCCGTTTGCCTCTGCGGTAACACGCCCTCGTCGCTTACTTCGCCCTCGCCCTCGAACCCCGCCTCTCAGCATTGAAGAGCTTCATGCTGCCGTTGTCAAGGAGCAGTCCAGGTCCTCCGAACCCGACTTCTCCCCGCCATCAATCGGTGGAAACTTCGAGGCACGGTCACTAGTGGCTGGCGGAGGACCCATTTCCGGGAATCGAGGCCGCTGATAGCTTGCAGCAGCGGCGGGAGGTGCTGCAAATCATTTCAGTTTGGAAGTAGTATTAATTGAATGAGAATGACCGACGATTATACGGTGCGTATCCCATACTGTGATTGTCGTTCATTGTGTTGATATGTTGCAATTGCACTGGTGCAGGAGCGTACGAGCTGGGAATAGGCTGGTAGTAACCCTGATGGGTCGGGGCTGTCGTGTATGGATTCATCGCTGGTGTTGATTGGGTTGCGCCGCCAAGAGCACCGCCATAGAAACTGGGTGTATGATTTGCGAATGCACCAGAAGATGGAATGCTGGCATTGCTTTGAAAGGCGGGAGGCATCGCTTGGTGGGGAGGCACGTCGTGGCTCATGGTGGAAGAAAGAGTGCAAGTCCCGCTCGTTTGATGCCGCTGTATGTGTAGTATAACCCAAGCTCAATACGCAAACCTAGTTTTCGTCTCATCTCACTGTAAATTGCCCAGAAAATGGGTATATTCGCTGGTATATGCCAGGGCGAGCTCGCCGTTGAAATGACCCTGGGCGGGTTTTGGTAAAATTATGGATGTAAATTATAAGCAAATGGCATGCAAAACCCTGGAAAGCGCAAGGGATTAGCGGGAGCGCGAATTCGATCACGATTATGTGAATATCCTGGGCTGATTTTAGAAATAACACAAGATCACCCGAGGCGCGATTTCTGATCGTTTGCGCTGTGTTTAGCATAATCGGCCGCTGACTGATATGATTTAAGCTCAGACCGGATCACCCCGCCGCGGCAACGAGCGGTCCCGAGTTCAGTAGCAGTAGGCTCGGTTGGTCAAAGCACCTTGAAACGACCAAACACATGAAGTACGCTGGCTTGAATGATATTCGTACCAGGGAGCTTCTTTGTCTACCTAATATTGCTACCCGGAGCTCAATACCAGTGTTGACGTCAACAAAGCGTGGATCGTTGAAACTTCAAAGCAACAGTGCGAGGGGCCATCATTACCAATGCCAACAGGTCATTGTCTCGATATTCTTGGATACTCGTTTACTGAAAGAGGGACAAACACCTCCAGTGTGGCTAAGGACAATGATGCGGTTGGTAGCCACTTTTCGTGACCAGCTTCGCAAGCTGGTCCAACGGTCAGTGAGTGCCTGCTGGTACAGGGTATATAAAATCCTCCGTTGGTACAGGAAAACCATCCCAACAAACCTAACCTCTGCAATCTTCGACAGCTCTTCTCACCCCACTAGCATTTGCCACCATGCAGTTCAACCAGCACCATACTTCCCATGTTGAGCCCACCAAGCTAGTTGCTTGGCCTCCGCGTCGTAACGCAGTTGACCTACACGCTTCGGGGAACGTCCCCAGGGACCACTGGCATCACGGTATGAAGGACAAGGCTGTCTGCCAGCGCCCCGAGCATTGCTTCGGTTTATTCTTCCACGCGAAGGGTGATCACTTGACGGCCAACGCGACTCTGGGCGTTGCCCTCACCTCGTGCGAGTACCCCGACGAAGCAGTCGAGATGCCGAATACACCTACGCACACCTTGATTCCTCCTGAATTCAGAGCAAAGGCGAAGACGGTAGTTCTCATCACCGTAGGTCCAGTCCACTTCTTATTTTCAGAGAGAGCTCAACGGTTTTCTTTTTTTGTCTTAGTGGCCAGGATACTTGCACCTGAGGTTCAAGCGAGAAATTTCTCTGGACACCACGACCGGTGACCTCGCAAGGCAGCTTTCTCGCATTTTCCGAGAGTTCTATGAATCGGTACGTTGATCATTCTACTTGAAGGTGAACCAGATTTGACATCTTTCGTGCCACAGAATCACATGCATTTCAATGGACCAGGAATTCGGTTGGGTCCTGCCTCCATGACCTTGGACCGTCTCCGTTTACGCGGCATGTACTGGGATAGTCGCCACTGGAACCTTGATATCTCCTACGTCTACGAGAAAGACCCTGTTTATGACTTCGCTTGAGACACTCTATATTGCTATCCCGTTTCTATCGACTCAGTTGGGCAACTGCGAGCGATTTCATTGTTTAGTCTTCTACCTCTGTAATTCGGTTGATAAAGACACTTGATTATACATCGACGTTCATTTAGTTTATTGGTATTACATCAATAGCAATTCATTGCTTAGCGAAACAAATACAGTCTTCCTTCAAACCCTTTCATCTCAAGAGTGCCATCTGCAATGGGAACCTCGCCCTGATTGCGATAGTTACCAATCTCCAGTTGAAGTGATGGCCACGGAAGCGTCGGTGAGTCCAATCGAACAGTAACATCTTCGTTCCCAAAATTGAGAACAACGAGGGCTACCTGGTCGCCCAATCGCCTGACAAACGCAAAAATTCGTTCGTGATCGTGCACAAGCTCTTCAAAGTCCCCAGCAATCTGTGAAAAAAANTAATTAGTCAACAGTGCGGAGTGACGGAAGAAAACAAGGACTTACCAAGACGATGTTGTTTTTACGAATCTTCAAGAGTCGTCGCCAGAAAGCCCGGACGCTATTTTCGTCTTGAACCTGATTCTCGGCATTCCAAACTTCGTAATCCTCGTTAACCCTCATCCATGGAGTGCCAGTCGTGAATCCAGCATTCGATGAGGCGTTCCACTATGCGATCATTCTCGTTAACATTCATACCGACACGTTTGAAACTTGATGAATACGGACCTGCATCGGAACTCGAGCATGGTCTCTCGCCTTCTTGGCAAAATCGCCAAGCACGTCCGACATATCTACTTCGGCACCCCCTGACTCGTTGGTTCTCTTAGATAAGATCCTATAACACGATGGCCGACGTGAATATTGTGTGTTCAGCGATGTATATCAGCGACTCACTTGTTCCAGTAGTTCTGTGACGCAATATCCTTGTACTCTTCTATTCCCCACGTTCGGGGGAAGTTCTTTAAACCGAGTTCTTGTCCTTGGAAAATGAACTGCGTGCCGCCCTGTGTCACCTGAAGGAGAGCGAGCATCTTAGCCGAAATAGCACGCCATTCATCCGTGGAGTCGTCCCCAAATCGAGATACAGACCGCGCATGGTCGTGATTTTCGGTGAAGACTCTATTTTAAGTTCGTCGTCAGTTGACTTCATTCGTTTGTGTGATATAAAAGTTAATTATGGAACGTACGTATTCCAGAACCCTTCATCCCGTTTGAACGTTTGCCATCGGCGCACGATATTCTTGAGGTCCGATAATTTCCAAGGTTTGTAAATGAGGGGTACGACATCTTCTCCTTCGAGGGGAGAATCAATATCCATAAGCTCGAATTGGAAAACCATGTTGAGCTCTTTGTTCTTCGGGAGGACATAGGCAGCTAACTCTTCGGTGTCGTGTGTAAATGGAGTCTCGCCCACAGTAATAAGATCGTACTCTGGAAAGGGTAGGTTGTGACCATGAGTATCGTACTCGGTGAAATACACCCTCCGAGACTCCCAATGGTGTTAAGAGATGGAGGAAGTAAGATAGACGCCCACTTACTCGATAAGACCTTTTCGTTCATCTCTCTGAGGTATTCGTGCACCCTGGGTCTGTGCAAACATTGAGTTCATGGTTGGGCGCTGACGGGAAGCATGTTCTCACCCATTTGCAAAATGGATACTAGCATGCTGATACGGCTCCTCTGGCACAGTCACTGGAGCGTCCGGGAGTCCTTCGGCTTTGGAGATGATGTTAATGACGTCCATCTATGGTTAGACACAACGTGAATACAATGAGGAACTTTGGGGTGGAAAGGGTAGCAATGACGACGGGGATAGTGAGAACGTACACGGAACCCGTCGCACCCTCGATCTAACCAAAACTTCATTAACTTCCATACAGCATCCCGCACTTCGACGTTGTCCCAATTCAAATCAGGTTGCTTGGTGAGGTAGAGGTGAAGGTAGTACTCGGAAGTCTTTTCGTCGTACTCCCATGCCGAACCTGTGAGGTTGAGTTAGTATTCAGAGTGTAATAGGAAAGGGTCCTTTGCATGACATATTGGGGATGTGATGCACACCTTGAAATACAGCCTTCCAATTATTGGGCGGCTGGCGTCTACCGGAGGGATCATATCGAGGTGGGCGCCAAATATACCAATCCCGTTTTGGGTTCAATTTATCCGAGCGGGATTGTATGAACCAGTCGTGCTGTAGCAGAGGGGTGTAAGCATAGGCCACATAGTGAGATGTCGCCTCGAAGTAAATCTTTTGATTGAATGATTTCCAACCTCATCGGAGCTGTGATTTACGACAAGATCCATCCTGGCACGGTGCGTATGATCAGCCCTTGTGTGATTTACCTAAGATAAGGGAGCGTGCTGTGAATACTCACATTAACTTCATCCCCCTCTCATGAACGCCCTTCAAGAGGTTATCCCAGTCCTCCAGAGTGCCATATCGTGGGTCGATGTTTTGGTAGTCGGATCTACTCAAAGCTGTTGGCGTCACAGGTCCTCAGCGCGAGTACAGCACATAACTTACATGTCGTATCCCATGTCGGCCAATGGAGATCGATAGATGGGGGACAGCCATAGAACATCAACGCCGAGGTCCTTCAGGTAGTCTAGCTTAGATGCTATCCCATTCAGGTCCCCGATTCCGTCCCCGTTGGAGTCGAAGAACGAGATTGGGTAGATTTGATAGATAACAGCCGTTTTCCACCATGGCAGGTCAGTTACAGGTGCAGCCATTGCAAAAGCAAGGGTTCAGTCGATGTGCAGAAATCAAATGGAAAGGAGGTAGACATGTTGATTCACGAGGCGAGTGAGGCAATGACGCATCCCATCGATAACGTCAATGTGACTCTTAGCGCAAAGGGGAAAGGCTGAGCCTACCAGCAGGTACTAGCACTCGGGTCGGCTGACCGTGCCTAAGGCTCGCGTTGATAATGGCTCAACGATGGCGAATTAGTCCAACAAGCGCTCGAGCCCTTGACGAAGTGATGATTGAAGCAACCCCAAAATAGCTCTGCTGAACCATTGAATCGAAGGATAGTTCCGTCTGGAGTTCAGCAAATTTTACTGCTACACCGCGATCTCTCCGAGAAGGTATTAGATGGACAAGGACATAACTGGAGCCTTCGAGGTCCTTCGCTGAACTTGCCGAAGACGGACCGACGAGTTGACGAGTTAGTAAACCTCTTACCCGTATGTGACTAAGGAATGTTGACCCAGTCAGACAGCTGCTGAAGAATTTATTGGCATGGTCCATGGTTGGTCAAGGTCGCAAGATCGCATGCAGGTCCAGGGTGGCATTGCTAGGGGGGTACCAAGATACGGAATGGCCTATATTATCGGAGGTCGGAAAGCACGCGGGTACCTCGAGGCATCATGCATCATGGCAAGTGCTGGTCAAGATCCTGGATTGGGAAGGTAATCTTTCGATCTCTTCGATACTTCTGGCACAATGCCGCATGTCTATGACCATCGAAAAAAACGTCGCCTCCCAATCCATATTTGTTCTCAGAAAGCGATCGGCGAAGCCGTGTTTGTCCGCAGTAGCAAGATCCAGAAGATTCCGGCTGGAGGGAGCAGCTGAGCTCTATGACTCGGACGGTGCAAGTGTATCTGTAAGTGTTCCAGAAAGACGAGAGCTTCTGCATTGTCGATGTCAGCGTTGTCAATGAGATGGACGTGAGGCGAGAACAATGGTCCAGGAGCGTCGGGGCTGTGTTTTTGATTCCACATGTGGCAACCGGCGGTGCGGAGCTTATAGCCAAGCTGTTTTGCTCAAAACGCGCTTGTGGGCATTGGGCGGATATAAAAGCACCTTGTTCCGAGCCTCTCCCTTTCCTGGCTTTCAACCCTCCTCGCGCATCGTTTTTTTTTCACCACATCTCCTCTGTCACAGCCTATCTCATCCTGATGTCTAGTTCACGCCGCGGAAGTTCTGGCTCAGCGAGCTCTTCCACCACTTGCACGGATCTCCAGTGGCTGCAGCGCAAGTTCAAATCAATTGCACCACTAGAAAGCTCTTCCCCNATGGCGTGTTGGGTGCCCTAGACCACTACCAAACTCTTACTGGGCTACCCCTCTCCTTGTGGCCTGCGAGTATCCCTGGTCGCCCAAGAACCCAAACAAACCGAAGCTTGACGACCTGCTCGGTGTGGGAGTGCGAACGTTTATTGACCTGACAGAAGACGGCGAGCTACTCCCCTATGAGAGCATTCTTTCCAAGCGGGCAAGCATGTTCGGAATCGACCCTTCCACGCTCGAATATCACCGCTTCCCAATTCGCGACCGTTGCCTCCCGAAGTCCTCGGACCTTCTCGACCGCGTTTTCGAGACACTGCGAGATAACGAGCGTCGTGGGAGGATCTGCGCCATTCACTGTAGAGGGGGGATTGGGAGGACGGGTCTCGTCGTTGGGTGCTGGTTGGTGGAAAGCGGCGCCGCTCGGGACGGTGGGGAAGCCCTACGAATTATTGCCACCGAATGGCGTTCCGTCGAGAAATGCAAGCGTTATCCCCACAGCCCAGAGACCGGACCACAATTTGATTATGTGGCCGGTTTCTGTCCATCGGGCGCCAGAGTGAATGCTCAGCCCATGGTCGAACTAGTAGCTGGTGCTGCTGGTGCTTAATAGATAGGTGCGTAACTCGCTTCTAATTTGATTGGATACGCGGCTCATGTGGGCTAATTTCAGATTGATTGAATTCTCATACTCATACATCACGGTCGTACTCTCGGACTCGTTTTAATTCATGCGGTATTCTATCGGACGCTTTGCTCATTGTTCATACTACTCATTGTACACTATTCATGTTGGATTGCAATATACCCGCTCCCAGTGGCGCCCTCGTGTTCATTGCTTTTGGGAATCGTGCGGAGATTCTGCGTCCCCACAGTCATTTTAACAGTGCCAAGGTGCGTAGTTAACACGATCACCACATATCATGACAACAAATAGCCTATACCTCGAGTCAATCATGATGATTACACACGCCCCGTCCTCATGGTAGAGAAGATGTTCACTGCCCTCATTTAATTGATACTGATATAAGACGTCGTCGATACGTGGTGTGGGCATGGGGACAATTGAGGGATTAATGTCTTCATCGCAACCCTGACTCTCCCTTATTCTTCGTCTCCGCATTTGAAGCCTATTCGTCGACATGGCTGATGCTCCACGAGAAACCGGGAACAGCTCTCGGGTACCACTGGAACCGTTACCTCGAGGTAAGTGTTCTATGTTTCGTTGCCGATGAAACGACGAATGACAAAGAATGGGGGCCAATGCAGGCGCAGCAAGTCCTGACCTCAACTATACCCAGGTACAAGCTTGTGCTTGCCGACACTCACCCCAAATGCTGAATATCATGCGATTCTACGCAGATCCCTCCTCAGATATACGCTGCTGGATTCATGGCTGGATACGCAGTGGTCCCAAAATCACCTCGTGGACAAAGTTTTAACTCGAAATCTCCAAGCTACCAGCCAATGAAACCCCCTGAGGTCGTATCGTGAGTAACCACACGTCTTCACCAATCTTTCATAAGAAACTGAGCCCAGAGGTTCTAATCTGCGCCCAAAGTCATCTGCACATAACCGAAGAGGAAGAGCGAAAACGGAGAGCTGAAAAATTGGCTGACGGATGCTGTTGCATGATGGTGCGGTCAGTTGTCGCATGCATAGTGGGTTCATGCGTATGCCTCTGTGCAGGTCAGTGGCCTACTTGTTACGATCATTTTGACTATGAATACCGAGCTCAACGACATCTCTCGGACTCCAGGGTGTTGCGGTGGATAAAGTTCAATTCTGATACCCCATTTCAAGATAACGGTGATACGCCAGAACCCATCTGCATAGCCTCATTTCTTGATTCCTTTGTACTAGACAATCATTCGTGTCATATCCTTATCTAGGTGGCTGTGGGGATATGTATAAGCGTGCAGAATACCTATTGGCGTACCTGGGCTTCTCATTTATTGTATTTTACGAAACATACCCGTCTCCGCCCATGCTAATTTTGACCGTCCTTGTATTTTTGTTTCTGTGATTGTTTTCAAGTTCACATCGATGATTGCGCATCCTTAGAATCTGTTTCAATATCTTTGTGGGTCCCAGTTGGCAGCGCCTTCGACACGACATCAATACATGACTCCCGAAGAGGTTGATCAGCGTTTCTGAACTTCTGAGCAAAGACTCCACTGCAGTTCTTCTGGTCATTACCCTCCCAAATTGGGCGGAGCTCCGAGAGAGGCCGCCCGGCCGATGACCGAAAGTGCCTACGGGAACTGGTGCGCCGATCCTTCAATTGGTTGAACCTAAACTACCAAGTTATCCAAAAGTACCCATCATGCCAACTCAAAAGAGGGTCTTAGTGAACTCACAAACAAAGGTATTTGGGATAGTTACCCTCTAGTTGCTACTAGTGTTTGACGGTGGCGATAATTTATTGCAGAACGGGATGCAGCAGCGGTGACGCGTTGACGTATTACAATGGCGCTTTAGTGACGGCCCTGATCTTATTACACTCGCCAGGGCGCCGTTCTAGTGCAATGCCTGGTGTCAACTTCTACTACCAGACCTGCTAAACTCGGGACCTATTCTCGGGCATTTCCTTCGCAAAAATTTGCGATAGTGTGGCCTTTATTTATTATTTAACCTTTTTGGTTTCGCAAAAGGGGGAGTCGCGCGGCGCGTTTCATTTCGCCCCTTGCCTTTCTTAATGCTGATATCTGCTAAACGTCCCAACAGATATCCGCCTGAGGTGCATACAGTATGGCTCAAACTAACAAGACGTTGTGTTGCTTCGCTCTAAAGCTCTAGCGTGCAAGGACTTGCAATGCTTTCTTTATTTCTTTTCCTTCTTGGATATATTCTGACCTTGCCCTTTCTATCTTAGCACCAGCGGGATCATATTCGATGAATGGGTCAAACATGTAGCGTTTTCGCCATTCCTTCGAACTGGGTGCTATGCATGCAAACATCTTCTCGTAATTTCGCTTTCAAGGTTCCTGCTGGGGCAGTAGGTAGAAAGGCCGTGATGATGCGCCCACAATGCCTCAGTCCGACCAGACCCGACAGTGCAGACCTCAACACCAAATCATAAACACATCCTGAGCGACAGTGGTCCCTCAAGCTGAGCCTCGTGCCCCGGCAAACATCTTGCGGGTTCTGAAATCGTCCGCCTTTCTATAAAGAGAACAAAGAAGGCAACCCCCCNTAACTACAGATTCGTGAAGCAATCAAAGCGTTCATGACTGCCCAACATTCAGATCTCGATTCCGACGACCAACTATGCCCACAGCACGCATCTGGCCCGCGATGAATAAAATTAGTGATGGCCATGGAGCGGGTGACAACTCTTTGGGAACAAGACCCACGACTCAAAACATTCGCGTGTGGCCCCTCAGGGCCTCTCGAGAGCTTCGCCAATCGCCGGTAAACTTGAATCCTTTGTCACCCTGATATTCCTGAAGCATGAGACATTGATCGAAGATGCAACGCCGATTCCTACCGCAGACCCTGCCCCCCAAATATCCAGTTCCGCCTTGATTTGATGGCATTCTTCTTGGAGAATGTTTTTCTTAGCCATGCCACGGTGCCTTGCACTCGGTTATAAGACCGCTATCCTGTCTCCATGTATTCTTGCCACCGTTGCGGGCCGTAGAGCATGAAGACCTTCCTCAGGATCCGCAATTTCTTTAGCTCCCACCTACCAGGATCGTCTCGCCGTCGTCACTCTATCCGAGAAATTCGATCCCCTATGGATTGCATCCCCAACGAAATCCTTTCTCATATCTTCCACCTGATCCTTGATCCAGAAGAAAGTCCATTATGCTCCTTCAGTATTTCGCAAGTCTGTGTACGATGGAGGGACCTGGCCATTTCAAGGCCAAGCCTGTGGGCGCGCATCGCGTTTACCTTTCCAATTGCAAAATTCCAGCTCTCGTGTGCCAGCCTTGCGCTTGAGCGTTCGAGATCGCAGCCACTGAGCCTCCTCATGGACTGTCGGGATCCAGAATGGGATTGGGAGGAGGATGGTCATAGCTTTCGGAACGAATCCATGGAAGCGATCCTCGAAAAACTGCTCCCCCACGCTGCACGCTGGAAGAGCGTCGATCTCCTCACCGACACCTGGGCCCCCATCCATACATTCCTTCATCTTACCAGGTCCCTTGACAACGTTCCCCGCCTCGAATCCCTGTCCCTCTCCCGATGCAATGCATACTTCGCTGCAAGAGGGCAAGTTTTCCAACCCATCTCGTTGCGAGACCCCATTCCTCTCTTCGGAGGTGCCGCCGCTCCCAAGCTTAGGGAAGTAGCATTGGTTGGAGTTCATCTGGATTGGGTACATTCTGCATTGCGCAACCTTACCAGTCTCGCATTCAAGTACCACGCGCTGGATGTTCTCCCTAGCCTATCCCAGTTTGCGACGATGCTCGAAAGCTCACCGCAACTCGAGGATTTATCAATCATTGGTTGGGGCCCATGCTTGGATCCCGAGTCGCTATCGGCCGTTACCAGCATCTTCCTCCCCTCGTTAACGAAATTTTCATTCGGTTTCATCGATATGGCCTACGGCATCCAGCTACTCTCTCTCTTCCAGCTTCCATCACTGAGGGAGTTGGGCCTCGAGGACGTCGACAGGGTTGTCAGTCCTTTGGAGACCCAAGACAGTCACCAGATCCTCCAGTGGCTTTACACGTCCCAGCCGACCGCCCGCGCCAGTTTCGCCTTCCCGGACGGCGTTCCGATCAATCCTATCCCCCTCCAATCCGTTCGAAAATTGGAACTCCAAAGTATTCACTCGTCAAAGGGAGTTTTCTCTTCCTTTTTCCAATGCTTCCCCAACCTGGTCAGTCTCTCCTGCCTTGAAGTATCTGATGAAGTTCTGGAAGCCCTGGAACCATACCCAATGGATGCGGCGGGATCGTCGGGCGCTAGGGTTGGCTGCAGGTGCCCTGCCCTGCGGGAACTGTATTGCGAGGATTCCAACGCCGAGCTTCTCGTCCGTCTCGTCACGTCTCGCTCCATCATCGGTTCCGTAGCTCCGCTGCAGACAGTTACGTTGGAATACAGTCGATCTTCTCGACCCAGGTACGATTCCGATCAGTACATCCGGCTCGAGAATGCTGGAATCCAAGTCCTTGGCACGTCAAGCAGCAGTGAGGCATCGGACTCTGAATAAAAAACTTGTGTTCCTTCTTATTTATGTTTCTTACTTTCGTTCTGGCCAAGTTTCTGGCCGCACATCTTAACTGAATCGTGCGGTTTCTTTTTTTTTTTTTTTTTTTGATCTTATATTTATATAGACCATGCTTCGTTCTTGTTGGCAGAACGCATAATGTACTTGTACTTGTCAAAGACTTTAACGAACGGAACACAAGGTGTCTTAATTGAGCGCTTGTTGACCCCGATGATGTAATGGGTTTCGGAGCAAATGGTCTAAAACCGACACGCTTCTTCGAACCCTCACTCGCCCCGCTTTACGGGTAGCTCATCACTCGACAGAAGACGTATTCAAAAGCTGAAAGAGCTTGCAACAGTCGTCATGGCTGCTACCAACCGGAATCTTGGCAGTGGTGTGCCCGTTAACATTCAAGTAGAACCTTCCCCTTTCAAAAAGGACCATTTACATGGACTGACAGGTTTTATAGAGGCTGAAAGATTTAGGGAATAAGCTTTACACGGAGAAACAACATGCGGGTGCCGTGGAAGTGTATTCTGCTGTCCTAGCGTCCATCTCTCCTCAAGTAAAAGACACGGCCTCCGTCGACTTCATCAGGACGGTACTCGCCAATCGAGCAGCCTGTTACTTGATGCTCGGTGCGTTTCATATACCTTGTCTTTCTACATATGACACTCATATCCAAGGAATTATGGAACATGTCTAGAACAATATGACAAGACCGTAGAGGACTGCATGCGAACCCTCGTCAAGTACCCTCCCGCCTCACCAACATTAAATCGAGAACTAATGCAAAAGATCCATTACCGTCTTGCCAAAAGCTATTATCACCTCAAAAAATATGGCGAAGCTCTCTCCCAGCTCAAAATTTTCAGTCAGCTCGGCGGGTCGTCGAAGTTGGAAACACCTCTCCGCACCTCCATTCTGCAAGCTCAAGGCAGCCAGAGCACACTTCCCGCCGCGTCTTCGCCCTCCGGTTCGCTTCGACCATTCAAATACATAATTGAAGTCCTAGGAGTGGACCATCAACCTTTCGTATACGACGAATTCGCTCGTCCAGAGTTGTGCGTGAAGCACCCTCCGGAAATGCCAACCAAAAATTTTATGGCCGAACTCGCGACGAAGTACCATGAAGAAGTGATGGGTCTGAGACCGTGGACGTGCTGGAACTGCCCCAATAGAGCAATATCGGTGCTTCACAGCACGATGTGCTATCTACACCTTTCCGAGCCCAAAATCATAGACCTCATCACGCCGATTTGTGACTCGAACCGCGGGAGATGTGAGAAGGAAGGGAGGCAGTTTTTGAGAGAAGAAGGGGCCCAAGACTTTTATCTTCACAGCTAGTTGCATTGAAGACCCGGTGATTCCAGCAATTTCTTCAAATACACTGTATAATAATTGTCCATTATCTTGGCGCTGTACACTATGTTACGTTATATTACAACATTTTGAGGCGGCATGAAATAATCGAAAGCAAGATGGCATAAATGGTCGTAAATGTCATTAGAAAACAAATCTGAGGCCAGTATCCTACAAAAAAAATCCGCGTTGTCAGTGGTTGCTATCCAATCCGTTAAGAAAGAACTTACGATGTGGTGCGAACTTCCTAACTGTGGCTTCTGACTGAACCGGGGATGGAGGATTAACCTGGAAATCAAACCAATTGAGACACATCGCACAGATAAAAANTGGATAAGGCATTACCGAACGGATCGAAGCAACTCCTGATAGGTCTGGTTGGGTTGATTGGCTATAAGGATGTGTCGGATCAGTGGCATGGCCAATATGAAATCAATCAAACATCAGAGGCGTACTTAGGGAAGAAACAAATGCCTGTAAAAGTCAAGACATTAGCGAGTGGCAGGGTAAGCAAAAGGTTACGACGCACATGGCTCATAGCCCCAACGGCAACTCCCCCGTGGAAGGTATCTGCGCTCGTTTGGCCGTCCTTGCACCCAGACCATGATATCTATCACTTATAATTAGACAAGCCTGGACTACGGACTGAAGCAGGGACTTACAACGTCGGCATTCGTGGCCTTCCTTCTCCTTGCGCGGCCGCTGACGTGGCTTCCTTTCAACCTGCCATGCGAGGAGTACTGTGATATGCCGGAGATTAGAGTCAGACTACAAAGATAAGACGAATCCCCTTGTTTAGTCACTCACGATGTAGGGTAGATCTAGAAAAGTATGGAATGTCAGCGCTTGTTTTCGAACTGAATCGCCGCGGAACACTGACCTAGAACGGTTCCCGAATGGCATGCCTGGTGTAAAATGATTAGTACTTGGTTCCGAGAATCATGGAAAAGCGATCGAGACTCACATCGAACAGCCCCTAAAAAGCAAGCGGTTAAACCAATGGGGATGTAAAAGGCTCCTGAAACCGCTTACCGTGAGTCGACAATCATCGGGGAGAGGGCGAACCTGGAATAATGAATCAGTGAGCACCGAGCGGATCACGCAGTCAGTGTGACTCGGAAATCTACCATTAAGTCGTGCATTTCCTACAGATTCATAGATAAGCTTTTAGAGGGCTTCATGATGAGAAACTGGTACGTACGTCGTCGGTGATGTGCCCGTTTTTCTTGAAATCGAGAGGGAATATAACTACAGAAACCGATAGTTAGCAAAGTTCTTGGGACGAAAGGCAAACTTGCAGATGCACACCTTCGTCAAATCCATCTACCTCGTCACCGTCAAGATCCGGTGTCTGTCCACCATGTCCAGAGTCTAGAAATAGGTCAATCCTCGTGATCCATACCAATGACTACGGCGCTTACAGTGGAAGAAAAGGGCATCGTTTGGCTGCGCTCCTTTGACTAACCACTTCATGCAGGCGAGAATATTTTTCTTCGTGGGGAGCAGCCGCGGGTCCTTGGCATCATCGGTCAGCAGCACAATATTCTCCGGCGGGTACCCATTATCTGGAGAAACAAAAGCCGTAAGCAAAGTGCTTCCTCGAGTCATTTCGAGTCTGAACTTGGGCTTACTGATCAAGAACTGGCGTACGCGCCTAGCGTCGTTTACACATCCACGGAGCTCATTTCGTTGGCCAGTATAGTTGATACCAATCTAGAAAGGTCCGAGAACCAGCAGAGTCAGCTAGAGAAGCCAATGTCTACGGATCGAGGTGACTCACGCAAAGTGCCTTTCTACGCCCGTCGCACTTGGAGTAATGAATATGCTTGGGAGGCGCAGGCACTGAATGTGTCTTGCTGGGTTTCGATGAAGATGATTGTGGCGTTTGGAAGGCAACGTGGAGGTTACTCTGGGATGGGCGGTGATGGGATGAATGAAGGTTCTGCTGAGAACTCGAATGGTGTACAAGCGCCGGCTTCAATTTGGGACCCCCAGAAGTCAGATTTCCCGAGTATATGGGTACTTGCGGCACGCTAGGCCTCGCGACAGGCATGCTGCCACCTGCGTGACTGTGTCGCCGCTGTCGCTTGTCCGAATGTTTCGATTTGGAATGGTGCGAAGAATGATGTATAACGATAGCAGGTCCTTGTGCCGGGTAGGCCGCGGTTGAATATCGATTACTCGTCGTAGGAAAAGCAACACCTCGAGAGGTTTGTTGGTAGTCGTACGAATACGAGTTATAGGTCTGGCCATAAGAACTACAAAGGTGATAAGCATGGATAGGACGGCCTTACACGACGCGATAACGTACTCTGAGCGGGCAGTCGAAGGGATATGCCTGGAGAAGAGGTAAGCTTGGGAAAACAGAGAGCGAACAGTGTGCGTTCCGTACGTGTTTGTATACAAGGGCAATGATGGATAAGATGATCCAATGGTAGCCATAGTTGAGGATGGATGAGACGAAGATGAATGATGTTGACTTCCAGAACCACTAGGTTCAGTCAGCTTCCCAAGAGGGCTACGGGCGGTGTACTCACGGAACAGGGAAACTATCCCATGAAGATGAGTTACTTTTTAAATAGAGAAAGAAACCAAGCAACTCACGGGGGNAGCTGGTGACGAAGGAGGAGGTAAAGGAGATCTCCTCCCTCCAGACAAATCCCACATCATTTTGAGGAAGCGAGTACGAGAGTGTTACTTTCTGATCCTGTAGGTTACCTTGAGAAACTGTATTTTATTCGCTCTACCGAATTATTGGCGGATGGCGATGTGAACGATCAAGGCGATTGACGAACACTGTGGGCGCTGAACATGTTCGCCTTTTATACTCACCCTCGGACTTGGAGGGGTGGAATTGAACGCCGACATCAAATTTCTCAGGCACCTTAAATGGCCTGACGCAAGCCAAGAGACGACTCGGAGTCAACGGCGAGTTGGCGGTCCGATAAGGACGCTCTCGTCACCATCTCGTCAGCGAGGGACAGTCAGCCATCGCTCCCGCTGACCATGATGCTGTACGCTGTACGAAAGATCTCAGGCTCCGAATACAAGTACGAAATCTATACGAGGATAATATTAGCCAAACCGAAGACACGAGAAAAAGCAATAGAAAATCGCAAACCTCACACCATTTATCAAATCCCCATTCCATGTTTTGGTCAGATGAGTGCGGAATGGCAATGCAAATTGTATTCTTGAAACCATCTTCAAAATTTACGTGCCTCGTGGCCTTACAGCCCATCGGTACGTCCTTCTATTTGCATTTGACGCTGTAAAAGCGGGGTGTGTGAATGACATGCCAAGGGAACAGAACATGCCAAAGTATTCGAGGCGGTCAGTCTTCAGGACCCAGGCTTGTTCTCCAGGAGGTAAAAATGCCTTAGTAGAAAGATGAGCTCCCAGCGAGAGTGCTTTGAAATTGGTATTGCAAGTCGATTGAGAAAGAACCAGAGGAAAGACAAGGTGAAGGTGGGATGGGCGCTGAAGAAATTGGCACAGCCCCCGGATCGGCGATTGCCGCCAGCCGATGCACAGAAAATTGGGGACATCCCGTTTCAAAGTAGCGGTAAGTAGCAGTACAAAGAGCCAGGTGTCAAAAGAGAACGTTGCCCCAAAAACAAGAGGCAGTAAAAATAGAACTTTGGTGTGTTTATTATCAGTAAGAAACAACAGCAGAAGTATAATACAATTGACCGAGATCTATCGATGCCAGAGGAAGTCATCGCATATCACTTGAGATACAGACGGCCAGAAAACCAAGCTTGAGCTTGTGACCTGTTGAATGAGGTAATCTCGAGCCTTGGTTGGCATACGGTCGAACCTCAGCTGCTCTACATTCGGGAACAGCTTTGAACATCGTTCAGCGAACTCGGCTGTTTCTGAGACAGCTAAGTGCGGCGGAAACTCGATATTGGTAAGAGCAAGCGTCGTGACACCCAAACAAATCTGCTTCTCGGCCTCTAAAATGCGAAGGAAGGCGTTAAGAGCGTGCCATGCTGGCAGGTTTAGATTCGATAGCTTGATAGTCTCCAGGGTGTTGCAAGAGGAGGGAAGCAGCGTCTGTAGAAAGAAAGGTATGTAAAACATAACAATCGCCTCTGCCCTGTCCACGGTCCGGAGTAGGGTAGATGCTTGCTGGAACAGGGAGGCTGGTTGGGCGATACAGTCGATATGAATGTATTGTAGAGAGACAGGGACCGTAACGTGTTTCCGCCATCGGTCAATTACACCAGACGTACCGTTTACCAAAGGGCTTCTTGGTGAGTAAGCTGGGATGAGTATGTTGCGTAATGTGAGCCTCTTGACCATCGAGCCGACGATGAATGCATAGTATTCGCCTCCTTCCATCTCGATGTCTTCCAGAACAACTTCCTCCATTTGTTGCTGGGGATACTGCCGGAAAACAGACTTGCTGGTCCTGAGGGAAATGAGGTTCGGCGAGATTTCGACTGCGTTGAAGCGATCAATTAAGAAGAACGTCGACGATGTCGACGTCGGAGAATGGTCTTGAACAACGTGGAGCTCTTTCAGCACAGAGGGTTTTGGCGTTTGACGATTGTACTTCGTAAAGACTCGCAGGACCTCCCCGATGTCGCCATTCTTTCCTTTCACACGAAGAGACACACAGCGAGAGAGGACGTCAGACCCAAGAATTTCATCCCAGACTGACTTGGGAGTAGTGAACAGATCCTTACGGCGAGCTACATTGTGCGCCGCATCAGCCAAACTCTGTTCGAACTCGATGTCAAGATGCAAAGGTATGGGCTGAGATCGTTTGAAAAAGGCTTGGGAAATCCTGTCGTAATCGCAGTCAGTCGAAGACATAGTCCCCGTGAGGTACAACCCATTCCAGAGCTCAGGAAACCCTAGCGAGATTTCGCGCCACAGCGAACACACCTGCGCTAGGACCCTGGCATCTTTGAATCTTTTTTTTCAAGGATGGGAGCTGGAATTCACCCTCCTGATGATGAGCAGCACCAATTGCTATAGCGTCTCCTATGTAGTCTAGGAAGATCTTGTGAGCTAACTCGGTTACCAGTGAGTTGGCCCAAGAAGAGTTGGTTGGGGTAGCCATGAGAATGGTGGGTAGAGTGAGTAAACAGAAGTGTCCAGTATTTATAGGCCAGGAAATGTGGCTTCGCTTCTCTTTCGTGTTCGCGTGATCCTTGCGAGGACAATGGGACACGAAGGATGAGTCATGACACATTGCAACGGAGACGATCCAATTGAATGGAGGCCGGAGCAGATAATGGTTGCGGAATACAACCGGCGCACCGTCAAAAGGACAGAGCAAAGGCATTTCATTGCATAACTAGATGCATTCTAATCATTGTCAATTTCCTCCAGGACATCGTCATCGAAGATTGCGACCTTTGGTATACCGTCTGCCCTGACGACGCCACGGTACATCCCAGAGCAATTCAGGGGCATAGCAACTATGAGGACAATCATCATTATCCACGGTTTCTTACCAAGCGGAAATGAATGTACTCACCGTTCCCTCTGTTGTCCAACGCAATAACACCGCCGATGCCTCCGTCGCTGAAGAGGTCTCGAACGACTTTCTCTGAAGCGTCTTCAACAGACTCTCCAGCGAGTTGCATTCTTCTTGCAACGGTCGAAGCTGTCGATTGGCGAATGAAGAACTGTATAAGTATCAGAATGCGGATTAGCTTCGTTGGTCGCAAGCAACGAGAACGAAAGGGTGGACACACATCACCGTCTCCTGTTCCCGACACACCCACTGCAGCTTTCCCAGTCTTTTCGCGCGTTGTGTCAGAGCGCTGGCCATGGAATCTGTCCCACATTTCCCGAAGCCAAGAAGGGAGCAGCATCCACTCGCCACTCTTTCTCAAGTCTCCGGCATCGTGCTCCCACTCTTCTGCCCAGAAACCAGCTCCCATGAGAGGAGTATCGCCGATACGGCCTGGTAGCTTGTTCGTGCGACCACCAGTCGAGGTAACAGCGGCGATGCATCCTCGAACATCTAGTGCGACCGCACCAACGGTTCCTGTGGGAAACGAGTCCAATGGAAGGTCAGGATGGCCCGAGTTCTTGTTGGAGACGCATGATGGTACAGCTGCTCTTACGCCATTTGACTGATGCTCTGGGTCCCTGAGGTCGATCAAGTCGGCAGATCGCCTTGACTCAGAGCAATTACTGGTTGGGTTAGGAATGGGTTCTTCTGGCAATCCCAGTCCTCGCCTGTGTTCCCTCCACCTGTGCTCGGTAAAGAAGTAGGACGGGTCGACAAGCTCCTCTCCTAGTCTCTCTCCAATTTGCTCAGCAGTTGAGCCTGACATGAAGGCATGCCCAACAAGCTCTGGATGGAGGTATATAGTTCGCGCAAGTTTAGACGGGTTTCGAGCTCGTGTGAGAAGGGTCAAGGCTGCGCCTCGTCGGGATTTCGGGATCGCTGGGTGAGATGACGGTGGTTTTGAGAGCATTACGGATGCTTCCAGCTCGTTCTATGAGAACACTGAGTAATTTGGGGCACAAGCGAACAGGTAGGAGAGCACACCTTGCCAGCCGTATTGAATACGGCTCCCTTGCCCGCATTGAATAACGGGTTGTCTATTCTCGTTGGTGATGAGCGAATTGGAGCTTGAAGTGGGTGATCTCACCTTCCAAGACCGAAACTGCGGCAACAGCTGCGTCCAAGGCCTCCCCACCGTCGTGAAGAACGGCGTAACCCTGATGACCAGGTCACAGGTTATTTCTCTTGTCCTTAACGATTCCAACCGGAGGAATTGGTGTAAAAGTGGAGAGTTTGGACTCACAGCTTTCAAGGCATTTGAAAGCGCAACCTTGTACGCCCTCCGCTGGGTTGGGGTAGATGCATCCTTGGACATTGTTCCAGCGCCTCCATGAATAACGAGGACGATGCGGTTGTCATCGTGCGGGCCATCGCTGCTTCTGGTTGCAAGTGCGACTGATTGCTTTTCTAGCCAGATGAATTAGTTTTTCTGCGTGTTACAGAGCATAGAGATACATACCGCTGAATTTCATGGTTGCCGCCTTACCACACCCTCGAGCCAGAGGAAAAGAGCGCGACAGTGATTTCCACACACCGACACAGCCACTTCCGGATCAACAGCCAGGCCATTCCGGCCTTCTAAGCTTCACAGTACGAGGTGGTGCTGCCGCGAAGTGAAGTGAAGTCTCACTTCATCAAAATAGACACCCACTTCGCCGACGACGTGCATCAAAGCTGGCTGGTCCTCAGCCGATCGGAACGTTGGACCCATCAGAGGTGCCGCCGCTGTGCTTACAGCCTCGAGCTGTGGAACAAAAAGTAATCGCGCTTGTGAAGTGCATAGGTATATGAAAAACAGGCACTTATATTCAATTTCAGATATTCTTACTCTGCAGACTCAACAAAAATGCGCCTTGGCAAGGGAGTCGGTCGAATTCGCTTTTTGCAGGGAATAATAGATTCTTCTCCTTTTTAGTGAAATTTTCCGTGAACGAGAACCTCGGCCCCACACCTGCTCAAAGCTCTTCGACTTTCAGGTACCTAACTATTCGTTGAGACAGTCGGCAACGAGTGTGAGGCTTCCTTGCAGGCAGGCTGGACAAGAAAACACTTCCGCGATAATGGCGAAGGCCTTGGCTGGAAGAATATTCATCGCTACGTGAAGCAGTACGTGGGTATTTATATTTCATGAGCTCAAAAAAGAAATGCACGGCTCTCTTGTTCATACAGGCCGTCGTTGGCGCTCGCATATAGGGCAGACTCCCGTGATTTCCCCCGCCGCTTCGTCAGACTTCATCAGCACCAATTTTTGTGTGTTATCATTCCCATCGCAGTGAAGTCAAGGCGGCTGTGAAGCACCTTGACTAGCTCTTCGTTAGCACCACCAATCTACGAGCAGCGGACAATGAAAGCTCGGTCGCCGTCATATGTGACAGAAACGAACCTATGATTGATGATAGTATAGAATATATAAGGACACAGCAGAAACAAAGCAAGGTTCGAAGGGTACTATAAAGCAAATACAAAAACAACAAAGAATACCAACCCACTCCAAGATGGTAAGTATACAAACGCAAGAAAGTAGAGAACACATATTGTAACTACTCAACTGACTTCGAAACCCCAGCTTTTTCTCCTCCAGCTTTCTCTTCTTCCTCGTCCTCCACGTATTCACGAATCCTGGATTGGATGGGTTTCCTCTCTTCAATGGCTTTGAAGAATTTATCGGCATAAGTGCGGTCAGGGCAGGAAGCCGTGTATCCACCCTTGAAAGCCTCATACAAAGCATCACCAGGGATAGGACTGGGGCACCAAAGATTTCTAATGAAAAAGCTTTTGAGGAGGGCGTCGAAGCTGCCGTCTAGCTGCGAATTCCATTTCTCGACCTATAGAGAATTAGCATGAGGCTTCAGTGAGAAGATTTTAGACTAGGAGCAGGCTCACCAGACCAAAGTCAATGATATAATACCCGACATCCAAGGGTTTTTCAGTCTGAGATGCGCCAGACATAACGAACTCGATGTCGTGGGGAAGGATTCCGACCTTCCAGTGAAGATCCGCAAGCCTTGCTCCCATACTGCGCGCAACGTCAAGCAGCGGAGTAAACTGATCCGGAAATCTCTCCACCAATTTCATGTATATGCTGGCCTTGAGCGGGAAATTGTCCAGGCTGGGGTTGAGATTGCTTTTTCTTTTGTCATTCGATACGGGATCAGGCTGTCGAAAACATATTTGGCAGAGTTTGATTGTTCCAGTTTCATTACTCTTTCCGGACTCTTCCAAAATGGCGCGACCGACGGCTTTGGGGATGGGATTGAGAAGCTCCATGGCCATCGATGGTTGACGGAAGACAAGCATGTATTCTGGGACATTCGGATCTTCGTCATTGATCTTCAAAGCAAGTGGGGCGGGGACTTGGAAAAGCGAGGGATATCTTTGAAACGTGGAATGAATTTCCTCGAGCCTTTTGTACTCCTCCCTCTGAGCTTCTGGGGTTCCTTTCGTGAATAATTTGAATGCTACACGGTCCTTGGCATAGACATCGCCAAAGGCGCCGTGGGACAAGTAGGTAAAACCTCGGCTGGTAAGATATGATTCGGACATTGTTGCCTTGAGCGTCTAAACGTAGTAGAAGCGTGAGATATAGATATATAGTCGTCTGATCAAGATTTTAGGCGTACAGTTTGTCGTTGGCGGTTGATGAGTGTGAGAACGAAACTTGGAGTGGAGAGTTGGTGAAGAGTGCACAAGAAATGTTGGTCCGATTTATGCATGTCGAGAAGGCCTATAGCGAGCCATTTAGCAAGTGAAGGGACAACGAGTTTACGTAGCGAAAATGCCAAGCTGATGCCTGGAGTAGCGGTATCAAAGAGTCCCGTCCCTCAAAATCGCACCGGCTCCGTGGACAGGAGATAGCTCTGTGCGGACTGGTTGGAGGTCTTAGTCACCTGCGGTAAAATGCTAAGAGTAAACCCGTCTCTTCCTGGCGTAAAAAAAAGCCATAGTTCCGTACAGTTCGTCGAAAGAAGGTGGTTGGCCAAGCCAACTCGAGCCTGAGATCAAGGTTGCATCAACAACATGGCAGACCGACCTTGGAAACTTACACACACACACACCTGCAGGCCGCCCCTGACCTGGAGAGCAAAACCTACACTATATAGTAGGTCATGGAATCAGAAATACGATGCCAAGCAGAACGAGGCCCTATCGAGAGGTAACGTGCTCTATCGAACACGTTCAAGTCATTCATTCCGTTGACCGGAACCTCAAAATTAGATCGGTATCCATGGACCTTTGTGGCATAAAAACCCGAGTACCCACTGGCAGTGTAGTATTGCGTCGCTCTACGGCGACCACGGCGGCTGGTTCTCTGTCGTATGTCAACCTTGCGACACTGAATTTTGCGTAAGTTGTCGGGTATTCGATGGAATGAAGATCATTATCATTCCTCTTCATTTTGAGCCGAATTTAGTCAAAAGATTAATTCAATATGATGATGCCTTCAAGTTAAACACCATCACTATCAAGCTAATTGGTCTCTCGCCTATGGACCTGAGCAATATCGCAGCTCTGTAAGCTTCAGTTATAACCTTTATGACGTACATTGAGGTTCAAAAACCCGGGGAGGTCGTTCGAGACCCTGTCGCTCTTCGGGGGCTGTAGGCACAAGACAGAACTCCGATGTCACAATGGATCAAACGCGGTCCAACGCAAAGGACAATCGGAACCATCGACAAGGAAGTTGGCTCGCACATTGGGAACTGAGCTCACTGAACTAGGTGAATTCTCGATTCTTGTCACCCTAGGGCTTCCAGAATAGCGACCGCCCCGGGTCGGGTCATGGTAGTCGGGCAACGTGGTCTGGTTCCAACTCTTTTTGTGCCGCTTGTTTTTGATGAGAGCACCGGTACGATGACCTCATGAGATAGCAGTCGATGTCTTCTTGTATAGCGCTTTTCTAGGTCAATTAGCTGAGTGATTTTTTATGACGCAGAATAAAGGCTTCATGGTTTTATACAGCCAGGGGGTTGCTTCAAGTGCAAAGAGAGAGCCAAGTTGAAAAGCAGGCGTAGCCACTTCGGATCAAACGAACGGATCAGGTAATGTCGATTACTTCGGAGTAGGGACGGTGACTGCGGCGTTCAAACAACCTCAGATTAAAACCGGATGACTGAATTAGCTAAGAATCGGGGATCAACGAAAACAAGCTATAGAAAAGTAGGCTTCAAGAAGATTAAAAGGTGGTAAGGCCGAGGCGTAATAGGAATGAAATGCAAAAGACAACGACTGTGCGGACCGAAAGTCGATCCTAGCCTACTGTGGTGAAAATTTGAACGGTGCAAAAGTAGTTCCGACACTGGACCGAGAAGGTCGTCAGTCCGGTCCGCAAGGTTCGTCCACCAAGCATCAAGAGTGACGAGCCCGGTGTCGGTCCCTAAACTTTGAAGTATGTAGCAATGATCGGATCTAGAATCCCATTGCGATTCGGAGACTCCGTCAAAAAAGTCCTGAAAGTGACTTAAGGAGGAGTACATCAAGGAAAAGCCCAGTATCAGGTATGGCTGTAAAGAAAATCGTAATTGATGGGGTGCAGATCATTGTCAGTTGATCCAATATGAACGGAGGCAATGAAAAGATCGACGGTACGGTTTGCTCCTCGGAGGTGACTAAATCACTGTCAAAGCGAATTCGTCTCCCGGGAACAGTACCTATATATATATATCCGAGCCTTATCAAGACCTTCGAGCTTCAGTTGTGCTCTTCAAGACCATGATGAATGGTTTTAAACGTACGGAGAGGCCAATTCAAGTCGTACCCTATTTCAAGTTGTTGCATTGCTTGAGAACCCCTCGGAGGCTTTGGGCACATGACAGGACGGTGATGTCGCAATAGAACACTTGTCCAACGCAGACGACAATCGGAGGAACGCAATGCACTGCCTGCGCGGAAGGAGAAGTCACAATCGGTGACATCTCTGCTCAGCCAGCCACGTCTCCGCAAAAACCTTTACTGAGTGGGGTGACTGATGTCACATCCAGTCACATTCTCCGAGTTACACTACGACCGTCATGGCACTGGAAGACGCCTCCGACGAACCTGGACACCCAACCAGAATCGGTGCTGGTAGCTTCGCTACGGTATACATCCTCAGAGGCGGCCCAGTGGCTTACAAAGTTGTGGCGCGAAGTGCAGAAGGGCCGACTCTGCGCCATGAATATCTAATCCTCGAGAGACTCTACAAGGAGTGCGGGGAAGAACAATTTTTCTCCATACCCAGACCCTTCGCCTTCAGCGATCCTGACCTGTCTTCTCCGGAAGATGGGTTCCTATCCCGAACCCACCCAAACCCGAGTGGTGGCGTCAATTACCCGATCGTTACTCGAGCGCTTATGGACATCTTTGAGCGCGCAACGTACGCGATGGACCGTGTCCCCGCGATCCCTTACGATGCTGGTCGCTTGATTGCGAGCATGTACTTTCCAATGGGATTCAAAAACTTCCCACCGGCACTTTGCCGTCTGTACTTTGGGAAGACCTATCGTACCGATGGGCCCACACCGAGGTTCATAAACACCACCAACTTTCCACTTGATGAATACCGCTACAACAAGTTGGTGGAAGCGTACCCTGATAGGTTAAAGTCTGCGAGGGAAGTAGCGAGTGGGATGGGAGAGATGCTTGCTCTATTTCATTTTAGGCTGTCACTCGATGCGCGAGATATCGAGTTTGTCCTGGGAGGAACCGGAGGCTCACAATTCACATATTTTGTGATCGATTTCAATCAAGTGAGTTTCGCTTCTTCATCTGTGATCTGTTCCGTCGTGCAGTTTCATCGATATTTAGAGCTCACGCGTTTTTNCAAGGTTTCGACTTGGACCAAAGGGCCCGATGTAACCCCTCTAGTGAAAGCCTTTTTCGACAACGATCCATATTATCCACGACCAAACCCAGAAGATGATCTCTACACGTCATTCAAGTCGGCGTATTGCAGGTCCTGTCCTGAAGGCGATGTCAGTCTGGCAAATGCGTTCATTGAAGCGATAGAATGTGAGCACAGTAGAATGAGGAACTTACAAGCCAGTTAAATAGTAGATCGACTGTCTCGAGCATGGTAGAACATTTCTGGCTGTAGATGACAAGAACCAATATACTCAGATGCCCATGAACACATGGAGGAGTAACTTCATCAAGCCTAAGGCCTGAAACGTAGATGGAGCCCGTTGTACGCGAAACTCGTGGAGGGTCTAGTGTAGAAGTCAGACACCATTATTCGCGGAGCTTTTAGACAACACACTTGCCTGTATGACGCTTCGTGTTCGTATTACAGTTTACCTTCTCGAAGCGGCTGGTGGTCGAACCACCATGAGGCCGCCAAGGGAAATCAGCCATACTTGTGTCTCGAAGATTCATGTCGCCGATGGCTGCCAGAGATTGGAGGCGAGCGGCCCCGTCCCGGACGATAATCCCTGCTGTCGTACGAATCGTCCCACCGCCGCTCACGACGTTCGCGATCCCGATGCGCCTCCAGAACAGCCATCTTGTTAAACTGGTCGGAATAACCAGCTCCTCGGTCATCACCTCCGTAGACGGTCGAAGGAGTTTCGTTCCCAGCCTTTTCGCGCCGCTTTTTCTCAATGAGAGCAAGAGCACGTTGGCGTTCGGATGATTCGCGAGAGATTCGGGCTTGGGTTTGGTCTTTCGGCGTCGAGGTGGAAGTGGAAGGCGTGGGTCTGGTATGATGTCGCGAAGATGAAGGTGAAGTAGAGGTTTGGGAGCGAGAGGCTAGCTGTTTCGTGATGGATGTCAGAGGGTCATGCGTCGATTTCCGAAACTCGTCCCTGCGTCTAAATGGGTTCGCTTTCAGCAAGAGCAGCGGAACAGATGAACACAACATACCTTTTATCTTCTGGTACCTCATCTTTTTCTCCATCTGTGTTTCGTTCAGAGTACCAGGGCTTCATGTCTTTGGCAGAGGGTGCCAATGGGACGCCTCTTTCCGTCTCAGCTGGCGCCGTCTTCTTGGACACCTTGATTGCAGCTGCCAGAGAGCTCTAAGCGAACGAGGCGAGGATGAGCATAGGTCCAGCAAGGCAAATCACGGAAAGCGCGCACCTGCTCGAGGTCTTCAAAGAAATTTATATGCCCATTCGTCGTCGGCAGCTGAGCAACACCAGCGGACATGGTGTCGCTTGTCCCCGTCTTCAGCTGTTTCTCCAAAGCCTTCTCGTCGTCTCTCAGCTTCTTGTTTTTGTTCGAGGAGATGGCGGCACGTTCTCTAAGAGCCTCTATACGAGATTCGGCGTCCTGAAGCGATAGTCAATACGACGATGACTGCCGAATGGCCTGGAACATACAGCGAGCAGCATTCGACCCTCTTCCTTCGCCTCCTTCAAACGAGCTTCTTCTTCATCCCGCCGGACTCGCTCAATATTGTCTCGACGATACGGGTGGTAGGACTTGTGGTGGGCGATGTTGAGCTTGCCCATCGTGGTGGTAAGTGGAGATGATGGTGGTCAATGACAATGAGGCGCCGTCGCCAATGTTGATCTCATCTCTGGCCGCAACCACCACCATCAAGACGGACGACGGCTTTATGTATCTATAGTCTCTTTCAAGGACTCTTCTTGAATATTATATCAGTTCAATACGATGTCGACGCTGCTTCCTTTTCACAAAGACATTATCCAAGAGATATGTGACCCCGCGACGAGCGACCTGCTCGTCGTCGCCCGTGGACTGGGCCTGAGGCGGATCGTCTGCTCCTTGATGCAGATATACGACTCCCCGAAGAATTTGGTGCTCCTGGTCAATGCCTCGCCAGAAGAAGAGACTGCCATTGGGGAAGAATTGGGCATTATGGGGTGTCGACGACCTGGACTGCGCGTCGTGGGGTACGAGACGCCTCGTCAGGAACGGTAAGGGCTTCTACTCTATGCTGTATCGCCTATTGAATGGAATACAAGACAGGCTCTGTATCAGGGTGGTGGTCTCATCATGGTGACCTCGCGTATCCTTGTTGTCGACATGCTGCAGTCTGATATACCCATTGACCTTATCTCTGGTATTCTGGTTCTGCACGCCGAAAAGTGAGTGAGAAGGCTCTCCAAAAACTGGGCACTATTCTGACATTCTATAGAGTAACACCTTTGGTCCTAGAGGCATTCGTCATCCGGCTGTTTCGCGAAAAGAACAAGAATGGATTTGTCAAGGCGTTCACAGACCAGCCAGAACACATTACGAGTGGTCTATCACCTCTGAAGAACATTATGAAGGAACTGCAAATTCGTAGAGTGCATATCTACCCAAGGTTCCACGAATCAATCAAAAGCTCCCTTGAAAGACGTCAAGCAGATGTCATAGAGCTTTCCCAAGACATGACCGAATCCATGTCCGAAATTCACCATGCCATTATCCAATGCATGACCTCAACGCTCTCTGAGCTCAAGCGTTCAAATACAACAGTAAGGGTGACGATGAATCTTAGCACTACGTCGACTCATTCTCGAGTAGCTCGATCTCGACGACTTGAACGTCGAAAACGCCTACTTCAAATCCTTCAACGTCATCGTGCGCAAGCAACTCGACCCCGTCTGGCACAAAGTCGGCCCCAAGACCAAACAACTCGTCAACGATTTGGGTACACTTAGGAACCTTCTCTAGTGCGTCGCATCATTATTATTTATGACTCACACTCACGATGATGTACAGCTACCTACTCACCTACGACTCCCTGCAATTCCACGCTTACCTCGAAACCCTGATCGCTGCCAATACAACAACCTCTACAGGCGGAGTGAAGCAGCACCAATCGCCATGGATGCTCACAGACGCCGCACATATCATCTTTGAGTCGGCTCGAAGGCGGTGCTACACTGTTAGCTCATCGTCTGTGAAGCCCGCTGCCCCAGTTATCGACTTGGTGGATGACGAAGATGCTTGGGATGCATTGAACGAAGCTGAGGGGATCCAGATTGACAAGAAGGGAAAGGGCAAGGAGAAGAAGGATAGGAGACCGGAATGGCTACCCACAGGGCTTGACCCCATTCTCGAGGAGCTACCGAAGTGGGATCTCCTCACCCAAGTTCTGGACGAGATCGAGGAGGAAATCGTAAAGTTAGAGATGATGAAAAAGAGTGGACGTACGTCTTCCTATCTTTCCTACGCCCTCCCTGCATATTGATATCTTCTTCTCCAGCGCGCCTGGGCTCCGATACAGTTCTCGTAATGGCGTCTTCCACGCGCACATGCAACCTCATCACCGACTTCCTCTCTTCTCACAATCCGACTGGAACGAAGGGAGCGAAAGGGAGGGATATGATGATGCAAAAACTACGCGTGTATTTGTGGTGGAAAGGAAAACTCAGTCAGCGGAAAGAGGAAGGCAAATCCTCTTTCCACCTCCCCGATGCCAGTTCCACGGCAGCCTCTATGAAAGATCCCAAGGGAACAAGTTTAAGTGAGGCACTGCGAAAGAAGGACAAGGAGAAGGCGGAGAGGAATCAAAGTCGGAGGAGGGTCAGGGGAGGGGCACCTGCTGCTGTCGCATCGGATGGAAGAAGTACCACTAAGAGCTCCGCTACTGGACAGAGCAGTAGTGCACCTGCCAAACCTGAAGCCGACGTCCTAGCTGAATTGTACGTCCTTATCCTTCTTCCCTATATCGCCTACTGAACGTGCCTATTCAGTTGGTCTCAAGTTACTCCCGATGCTAGCATCACACCGTTTGACGTCTCCTCTATCGCCCTCCTGGACCTTCCGGACTTGGACGATAACTACGGGCTCGTCGTACCTTCGCAAACCGTCGTCGTTCGCGCGTATTCGGACGATTCTGATGACAGAATCCTCGCTGAATTACAACCTCGGTTCATCGTCATGTACGAACCGAATATGGAGTTTATCAGAAGAATTGAGGTGTACAGGAGTGCGAGCCCTGGGATGGGTGTAAGGGTGTACCATATGGTGTACGGAAGCTCGTGTGAGGAGCACAAATACTTGGCGGGTATCAGGAAGGAAAAGGAATCGTTTGAAAGGTTGATCAAGGAGCGTGCGGTGAGTGTTTAACTGTGGATATTCGTCGCAAACTGGGGGTCTGTATTCTGACGTATCTCCGTCAATTCTTTTAGACGATGTTAATGCCGATATACGAGGAGCGTAGGGAAGGTACTGGCCGTAATGAAGAGGTTATCAAGACCATCAGTTCCCGCTATGCAGGTGGACGCAGGGAGCTCAACGCTGAACCCTCCAAGGTCGGTGGTCGGTTTCCTCGCCCTTTCGGGTTTGCGTGTTTTTCGGATATTTATCATCTTCTGCAGGTCATCGTCGACATGCGAGAGTTTAGATCGACGTTGCCTTCTCTGCTACACGCAGCGAATATCTTGGTCATCCCCGCCACGTTGACGGTCGGTGACTATATCCTGACGCCAGAAATCTGTGTTGAGAGGAAGAGCTTGTCGGATCTGGTAGCGAGTTTCAATAGCGGGCGACTGTAAGTCCTTCGTGCCCACTTGGTGCGTCTTCGGGGCGCTCACGACCTTCTTAGGTACACACAGTGCGAGCTCATGTCGGCTCACTATAAGCATCCTGTGCTTTTGATAGAATTCGAGGAGGATAAAGCGTTCTCTCTCGAGGTAAGTTCGACCGCATTGCGGATTTCTTGCTTACTTGCACCCTATACTCACTCTCTCGTCCTCTCAGCTTATCACCGAGATGAAATCGTATGTTAAACCCACCGGCAAGTACCCTGCAAAGAAGAAACCAGACGCGGCCGCCCCAAACAATACCACGGCCTACTCCTCGGTTTCTGTCCAGTCCAAACTCGTACTTCTAACCCTCCACTTCCCCCGCCTTCGCATCATCTGGTCGTCTTCGCCGTTCTCTTCTTCGGAGATCTTCACAGACCTGAAACGTAACCAAGCCGAACCAGACCCAACGAAAGCTATTGCAGTTGGTGCAGATGACGATCCTGATGCTGGAAGGGGTGTCAATACGGCTGCGGAGGAGCTGGTTAGGTGTTTGCCTGGTGTAACGGCGAAGAATGTCAAGTATCTGATGAGTAGAGTGGGGAGTGTGAGGGAATTGTGTGGGTCGAGTCTTCAAGAGGTTCAGCAGATATTAGGCGTCGTGCCCGGGAAGGAGTGTTGGGAGTTCATGCATAAAGGCGAGAAGCAGTGAGAGTCGGAATGGCGTTGTATGCCTTTGACCAACCTGGCAGTATCACACTACGAGAAATGCATTGAAGTTCAGTTTGCCGATTTTCAGAACCAGGTCCGATCAATATATCTGGATCCGTTAACCTAAATCCATGACGTCATACATTATGATTGTTTCCCATCCCTCAAGCAAACATGTACATACTGGCCCCTCTCCCACTGATGGGCATTCCTCGCGTCAGCGCTCTAGAGCAACTACGATACCCTCGAGGTATTCCTCCCTTTCAAGGTTCTCTGAGTCGGCTACTGGAGGGATGGTACCCTCGTTCCAATCGATATGGTTGGCGACACTGGCTCTCTTCGGATGGGTGTCGATTCTTGTCTCCACGCTCGAAGGAGCTCTAGAATACCTCTATCTCATCCATGAGGACGATTGGTCTATCAGACGAAGCAGTGGTGCCTTAGCTTCTTCAGTAGCAGTTTGCCATGCTTCCGAAATATCTCAGACGATCTTGGCATCTGGCTTCTATCAAGCTGCTGTACGTATCTATTGCACGATAAGTGCAGCATGGCAGCATGCCATGTCTTGAAAACCTAATCTCCAAAATAAGAGAGAAGGCAACCGTCAATGATAAAAGCAGGGTTCTCACAAGAAGTGCCCTTACCCTCTTCTCCGTCAGTCCCCTCCCCCAGCCATGGGCTCAACCAACGAGAAAGAGGTCGACTCTGCGAGCACCGGCTCTGCACCCAACGCTCGAGTTGAGTTCTACGACCCCTACAAGGAGTCAGTATGGACGCGAGTGGGTCTTACCTTCGAGAGCTTCAAGCGCGCTCCTGGTACAACTGGGTATGCCTTTCGCATCGCCTGAGCGACTTTCGACGCTCTAACACCCCACACAGTGGCCAAGTCGTCTCGGGTAGCCAGAACGTTGCCGACCTAGAGAAGGTTCTGGCTGATGCACCCATGCTCCAGCCAAAGATGAAGCCCCGTCATCTGACGATGATTGCGGTCGGTGAGTGGCTTTTGCCCCAGTCTGGTCCCTGCCTCGAGTTGTTAATGATCATGTGCCGACAGGTGGTAGTATCGGCACTGGTCTCTTCGTTGGTTCCGGTTCCGCTCTCCGCGAAGGTGGACCTGCTGGTGTCCTCGTTGCATGGATTTTAATTGGTATTATGTTGATCAATGTCACCCAGGTCAGAGCTGGCACTTTGGAAGCATGCTGGACTGTTGACCTTATTTATGACAGGCTCTCGGCGAAATGTCTATCCTCTACCCAGTGTCTGGCGGTTTCTATACCTTGGCTGTCCGATTCTTGGACCCCTCGTACGCATTCGCTATGGGTTGGAACTATGTCTTCCAATGGGCGATTGTCTTACCTCTAGAAATCACTGTAGCCGGTACGACAGTACAGTACTGGGGTACAGATATAATGCCGCTAGCTGCATGGATCACGATATTCTGGGTAGTAATCAGTAAGTTCAGCCTGTGGAACTCTCAGTTTGAGCATTTTCTGACATTCTTGCAGTTATTGTCAGCGTATTCGGTACTTTGGGCTTTGCCGAAGAAGAGTTTTGGTCTTCTTGCCTCAAACTCTTGGTTGTAATCATCTTCATCTTCATCGGGGTGTGAGTCCATCGCCTGTTCATGCATGCTTCCTGTACCTGACCCGTCTGTTAGTGTTTGCATTTGCGGCGGCGGCCCCAGCGGAGGTGCCTACAGCGAGTACATTGGTGGATCAAAATGGCAGAATCCTGGTGCATTTGCGAACGGCTTCAAAGGTGTTTGCTCTGTGTTTGTCGTTGCTGCCTTTGCTTTCGGTGGGCATTTTCTTCGACTTCGTCTGCCGTTGGTGTTAAAATGATCCAATCCCTCTCCAGCTGGTACCGAGCTGGTTGGTTTGGCTGCTTCCGAGACTCCCAATCCCCGTCAGACTATGCCCGCCGCCGTTAAGGGAACTTTCTGGCGTATTGTAAGTTTCCTTCGTGAAGAAATTTTTGAATCCCCGTCTCACGTTTACCCTTAGACTGTCATCTACATTACTTCCCTTACCATCATCGGTCTCCTTATTGGGTATGACGAGTCTCGACTTCTGGGCGGCGACGCGGACATCGACGGTGCTGCGGCCTCTCCTTTCGTCATTGTCCTCAAGGATGCCGGCATCAATGGTTTGGACCACTTTGTGAACGCGACGATCTGCATTTCCGTCCTTTCGATCGGTTTGTCTTGCGTCTACGCCGGCTCGCGAACTCTCACCGCTCTTGCCGAGACTGGATACGCTCCTTCCCTTTTCACCTACGTCGACAAATCTTCCCGTCCCCTCTGGTCCTTGATTGCGATTCTCGTTTGGGGACCTTTGGCATACGTCAACGTTGTCACTGCTGGTGACACAGTATGTAAGTAGCGTCTGTTTTTCAGCCTCTATCATTCTGGCTTACAGCGTTTGCAGTCCGCTGGCTTTTAGCCTTGTCCGGTCTCTCCACCCTCTTCACCTGGCTCTCCATCTGCCTTTGCCATATCCGATTCCGACGAGCTTGGGAAGTTCAAGGTCACTCCGTTGATGAGCTACCCTTCAGGGCTCTCGGCGGCGTCTACGGGTCGTGGTTCGGCGTTACCCTCATCGTTCTCGTCCTCATCGCTCAGTTCTACGTTGCCATCTGGCCCATCGGTGGAATGCCTGATTCTCCTAGGGAGACGGCAGAGAACTTCTTCGGTGAGTGCTTCTACTTCTCTCGTTTTCACCAGAAGTTATAAATGAGCATGATCTATTCAGCTACCTACCTTGCGGTGCCTGTCATGATTCTTTTCTACGCTATTGGCTACGCATGGAAGCGAACTCTCCCTCAACGTGCCCACGAGATCGACCTCGACTCTGGACGAAAGTCCTGGCTCACCGCCGAGGAGATGAACGAATGGCGTGCCGAACGTCGTCGTGCTCCTTGGTATATCCGCATTTACCGCATCTTGTTCACCAACTAGAGTGGTTGTACGTTGTTACTATGTTTCGGGATGTATTTTTACCACCACTGGCAGGATCGCCGTTTTAGGGCTCGTCACATTGACCAGTCATGCGTACAACCACCTCGATATGTCTGCCTCCTGTTTATATCATTTCACACAGTGTACATCACAGGTTACTTACTATCTTTCAAAACCTCCATCTCTCGAGTGCTATCACACGACTTCGACAGATATCCACGGGACTTGTACAGTATTCCAAGTCGTTCGAATTCACTCCAGGTCCATCATGATTATGATGGAAATGTCGGGGGCAGTTGACTTTGTACTTACAGAGTGTCAGCTTCGTACAGCAAGCTTCTCATTGATGTCTTGAAAGATCTCGGGTTCGTTGGATTCACCTCAAAGTCTGAAATGGAAGTATTATGGCTAGTAGGCGAGGTAGCCCAGAGAGGAAAGGATTATAATATTGACACCTTCGAGGCAGATAGCTTTGATGTGTTAGTAGTAAGAGATACACGGAAAGAGGATATACGAAGTAACATGGTTAAAATCAGAGAGTTTTATATAAACCTAAATCACCAAATCTATCGTATCCAAAGTCGTTCCGTAGCGCAAAATACATAAGAGAAAAGATCAAAATCGAGGAAACGACCAAGGCCACGAGCACCGAGCGGCGGGAGGAGGACCGGACTGGTACACAATATTGCGGAGTAGAAGACTGAGCTGTTTTCAAACCCGCGGTTTTCTTGGAATACGATTGGGATGACGTGCGTTCCAGCGGCCACATATGTTCTCTCAAGCCCGGACCATTCCTCACTTCCAAGAGTTGGATGGCGATGGGCGCGAAGAAATACATCATGCCAAGGACGAGGGGTGCGCACCGGCCGCCGATAGCGAGTCCGTACCGAACGCTGAGAGCTTGTGGGATAATCCTGAGGTGTTGTCAGGGAGTTTCAGGTGTGGAAGAAGAGGAGAGACATGTACTCTCTATTTAAACAACGACGCGCCCCGTTTCGTTAGTTTAAACAAAAAGGTTAGAGCGGGTAGTACGAACCCAAAGATGACTGTCGAATGTCTTGAATTAGACTCATACTTGCTTCAGGTAATGCATAGTACTCACCGATAGCAGTTGTTGAAATCACGACAGCCGCAAGGCCTCCTCCGAGCTGTCCAAACCGTCAGTGAAAGCCACCGGATGGCACTGTCGCTACCGCGCTATCCAAGAAGATTGGCAAACTTTCGTTTACAATCTGTGTAATTGCATCCCCTGTTACCTTTCATAGGCCTTCGAAGGTAATACGAATCAATGACGCTTCGCCTTCATGGTACAGTTTACCTTCGCGAGGTGGTTGCAGGTCGAACCACCATGAGGCCGCTAAGGGAAATCAGCCATACTTGTGTCTCGAAGATTCATGTCGCCGATGGCTGCTAGAGATTGGAGGCGAGCGGTCCCGTCCCGAGCGATAATTCCTGCTGAGCCTGTCGTGCGAATCGTCCCACCGCCGCTCACGACGTTCACGATCCCGATGCCCCTCCAGAATAGCCATCTTGTTGAACTGGTCGGAATAACCAGCTCCTCGGTCATCACCTCCGTAGACGGTCGAAGGAGTTTCGTTCCCAGCCTTTTCGCGCCGCTTTTTCTCAATGAGAGCAAGAGCACGTTGGCGTTCGGATGATTCGCGAGAGAGTCGGGCTTGGGTTTGGTCTTTCGGCGCCGAGGTGGAAGTGGAAGGCGTGGGTCTGGTATGATGTCGCGAAGATGAAGGTGAAGTAGAGGTTTGGGAGCGAGAGGCTAGCTGTTTCGTGATGGATGTCAGAGGGTCATGCGTCGATTTCCGAAACTCGTCCCTGCGTCTATGTGGCGTCACTTTCAGCAAGAGCAGCGGAGTAGAAGGCGCCGCTGCTAATATTGATCTCATCTCTGACCGCAACCACCATCACGACGGACGACGGCTTAATGTATCTATAGTCTGTTTCATGGACTCTTCTTGAATATTATATCGGTTCAATACGATGTCGACGCTGCTTCCGTTCCACAAAGACATTATCCAAGAGATATGTGACCCCGCGACGAGCGACCTGCTCGTCGTCGCCCGTGCACTGGGACTGAGGCGGATCGTCTGCTCCTTGATGCAGATATACGACTCCCCGAAGAATCTGGTGCTCCTGGTCAATGCCTCGCCAGAAGAAGAGACTGCCATCGGGGAAGAATTGGGCATTATGAGGTGTCGACGACCTGGACTGCGCGTCGTGGGGTACGAGACGCCTCGTCAGGAACGGTAAGGCTCTCTACTCTTTGCTGTCCGCCAATTGAATGGAATACTAGACAGGCCCTGTATCAGGGTGGTGGTCTCATCATGGTGACCTCGCGTATTCTTGTTGTCGACATGCTGCAGTCTGATATACCCATTGACCTTATCTCTGGTATTCTGGTTCTGCATGCCGAAAAGTGAGTGGGGAGGCTCTCCAAAAACTGGGCACTATTCTGACATTCTATAGAGTAACACCTACTCACCTACGACTCCCTGCAATTCCATGCTTACCTCGAAATCCTGATCGCTGCCAATACAACAACCTCTACAGGCGGAGTGAAGCAGCACCAATCGCCATGGATGCTCACAGACGCCGCACATATCATCTTTGAGTCGGCTCGAAGGCGGTGCTACACTGTTAGCTCTTCGTCTGTGAAGCCCGCTGCTCCAGTTATCGACTTGGTGGATGACGAAGATGCTTGGGATGCATTGAACGAAGCTGAAGGGATCCAGATTGACAAGAAGGGCAAGGGCAAGGAGAAGAAGGATAGGAGACCGGAATGGCTACCTACAGGGCTTGACCCCATTCTCGAGGAGCTACCGAAGTGGGATCTCCTCACCCAAGTTTTGGACGAGATCGAAGAGGAAATCGTAAAGCTAGAGATGATGAAAAAGAGTGGACGTACGTCTTCCTACCTTTCCTACGCCCTCCCTGCATATTGATATCTTCTTTTCCAGCGCGCCTGGGCTCCGATACAGTTCTCGTAATGGCGTCTTCCACGCGCACATGCAACCTCATCACCGACTTCCTCTCTTCTCACAATCCAACTGGAACGAAGGGCGCGAAAGGGAGGGATATGATGATGCAAAAGCTACGCGTGTATTTGTGGTGGAAAGGGAAACTCAGCCAGCGGAAAGAGGAAGGCAAATCCTCTTTCCACCTCCCCGATGCCGGTTCCACGGCAGCCTCCATGAAAGATCCCAAGGGAACGAGTCTAAGTGAGGCACTGCGAAAGAAGGACAAGGAGAAGGCGGAGAGGAATCAAAGTCGGAAGAGGGTAAGGGGAGGGGCTCCCGCTGCTGCTACATCGGATGGAAGAAGTACTAAGAGCTCCGCTACTGAACAGAGCAGTAGTGCACCTGCCAAACCTGAGGCCGACGTCCTAGCTGAATTGTACGTCCTTATCCTTCATCCCTATTTCGCCTGCTGAACGTACCTATTTAGTTGGTCTCAAGTTACTCCCGATGCTAGTATCACACCGTTTGACGTCTCCTCTATCGCCCTCTTGGACCTTCCGGACTTGGACGATAACTACGGGCTCGTCGTACCTTCGCAAACTGTCGTCGTTCGCGCGTATTCGGACGATTCTGATGACAGAATCTTCGCTGAATTACAACCTCGGTTCATCGTCATGTATGAACCGAATATGGAGTGTATCAGAAGAATTGAGGTGTATAGGAGTGCGAGCCCTGGGATGGGTGTAAGGGTGTACCATATGGTGTACGGAGGCTCGTGTGAGGAGCACAAGTACTTAGCGAGTATCAGGAAGGAAAAGGAATCGTTTGAAAGGTTGATCAAGGAGCGTGCGGTGAGTGTTTAACTGTGGATATTCGTCGCAAACTGGGGGACTGGATTCTGACGTATCTCTGTTAATTCTTTTAGACGATGTTAATGCCGATATACGAGGAGCGTAGGGAAGGTGCTGGTCGTAATAAAGAGGTTACCAAGACTATCAGCTCCCGCTATGCAGGTGGAGCTCAACGCTGAACCCTCCAAGGTCGGTGGTCGGTTTCCTTGCCCTTTCACCGGCTTCGTGTTCGTCAGATGTTTATCATCTTCTGCAGGTTATCGTCGACATGCGAGAGTTTAGATCGACTTTGCCTTCTCTGCTACACGCAGCGAGTATCTTGGTCATCCCCGCTACGTTGACGGTTGGTGACTATATTCTGACACCAGAAATCTGTGATGAGAGGAAGAGCTTGTCGGATCTGGTAGCGAGTTTCAATAGCGGGCGATTGTAAGTCCTTCGTGCCTACTTGGTGCGTCTTCAAGGCTCATGATCTTCTTAGGTGAACGCAGTGTGAGCTAATGTCGGTTCCCTATATCATCCTGTGCTTTTGATAGAATTCGAGGAGGATAAAGCGTTCTCTCTCGAGGTAAGTTCGACCGCATTGCGGATTTCTTGCTTACTTGCATCCTATACTCACTCTCTCGTCTTCTCAGCTTATCACAGAGATGAAATCGTACATTAAACCCACTGGCAAGTACCCTGCAAAGAAGAAACCAGACGCGGCCGGCCCAAACAATACCACAGCCTACTCCTCTGTTTCTGTCCAGTCCAAACTCGTACTTCTAACCCTCCACTTCCCCCGCCTTCGCATCATCTGGTCGTCTTCGCCGTTCTCTTCTTCGGAGATCTTCACAGACCTGAAACGTAACCAAGCCGAACCAGACCCAACGAAAGCTATTGCAGTTGGTGCAGATGACGATCCTGATGCTGGCAGGGGTGTCAATACGGCTGCGGAGGAGCTGGTAAGGTGTTTGCCTGGTGTAACGGCGAAGAATGTCAAGTATCTGATGAGTAGAGTGGGGAGTGTGGATTGAGTCTTCAAGAGGTTCAGCAGATATTAGGCGTCGAGCCCGGGAAGGAGTGTTGGGAGTTCATGCATAAAGGCGACAAGCAGTGAGAGTCGGAATGGCTTTGGGCGCCTTTGACCAACCTTGCAGTATCACACTACGAGAAATGCATCGAAGTTCAGTTTGCCGATTTTGAGAACCAGGTCCGATCAGTATTTCTTGATCCGTTAACTTTCAAAGGATCAAAGTCTATGATGTCATACTCCTTCTGATGTCAAGCAAACATGTACATACGGGCCGCCCCTTTCCCAAGTGATTGCGTCCGAGTCGCTTCAGCGCTCTAGAGTAACTACGATACCTTCGAGGTATTCCTCTCTTTCAAGGTTCTCTGAGTCGGCTGCTGGAGCGATAGTACCCTCAGTCCCATCGAGATGGTTGGCGACACTGGCTCTCTTTGGATGGGTGTCGATTTTTTTGTCTCCACGCTCGAAGGAGCTTTAAATAACCTCTATCTCATGGATGATGACGATTGGTCTATCGGACGAAGAAGTGGTGTCTTAGCTTCTTCAGTAGCAGTCCGTTATGCCTCCGAAGTATCTCAGATGATCTTGACATCTGGCTTCTATCACGCTGCTGTACATATCTGTTGCATGATAAGTGCAGCATGGCAGCATGGGATGTCTTGAAAACCTAATCTTCAAAATCAGGGAGAAGGCAACCGTCAATGATAAAAACAGGGTTCTCACAAGAAGTACCCTTACCCTCTTCTCCATCAGTGCCCTCTCCCAGCCATGGGCTCAAACCTCGAGCAAGAGGTTGACTCTGCGAGCACCGGCTCTCCACCCAAAGCTCGAGTTGAGTTCTACGACCCCTACAAGGAGTCGGTATGGACACGAGTGGGTCTTACTTTCGAGAGCTTCAAGCGCGCTCCTGGTACAACTGGGTGTGTCTTTCGCATCGTCTGAGCGGCTTTCGACACTCTAACACCCAACACAGCGGCCAGGTCGTCTCGGGTAGCCAGAATGTTAGCGACCTAGAGAAGGTTCTGGCTGATGCACCTATGCTCCAGCCAAAGATGAAGCCCCGTCATCTGACAATGATTGCGGTCGGTGAGTGGCTTTAAACTGCCTCAGTCCGGTCATACCTTGAGTTGTTATTGATGATGTGCCGCAGGCGGCAGTATCGGCACTGGTCTCTTCGTTGGTTCCGGTTCCGCTCTCCGCCAAGGTGGACCTGCTGGTGTCCTCGTTGCATGGATTTTAATTGGTATTATGTTGATCAATGTCACCCAGGTCAGAGCTGGCACTTTGGAAGCATGCTGGACTGTTAACCTTATTCATGACAGGCTCTCGGCGAAATGTCTATCGTCTACCCAGTGTCTGGCGGTTTCTATACCTTGGCTGTCCGATTCTTGGACCCCTCGTACGCATTCGCTATGGGTTGGAATTATGTCTTCCAATGGGCGGTTACCTTACCTCTAGAAATCACTGTAGCCGGTACGACAGTACAGTACTGGGGTACAGATATAATGCCGCTAGCTGCATGGATCACGATATTCTGGGTAGTAATCAGTAAGTTCAGCCTGTGGAACTCTCAGTGTGAGCATTTTCTGACATTCTTGCAGTTATTGTCAGCGTATTCGGTACTTTGGGCTTTGCCGAAGAAGAGTTTTGGTCTTCTTGCCTCAAGCTCTTGGTTGTCGTCCTCTTCATCTTCATCGGGGTGTGAGTCACCCGCCTGTTTACGCAAGCTTCCTGCGTCTGACCCGTCTGTTAGCGTTTTCATTTGCGGTGGCGGTCCCAGCGGAGGTGCCTACGACCATTACATTGGTGGATCAAAATGGCAGAATCCTGGTGCATTCGCGAACGGCTTCAAGGGTGTTTGTTCTGTGTTCGTCATTGCTGCCTTCGCTTTCGGTGAATATTTTCTTTGACTTCGTCTGCTGTGGGTGTTCAAATGACCCAATCCCTCTCCAGCTGGCACCGAGTTGGTTGGTTTGGCTGCTTCCGAGACTCCCAATCCCCGTCAGACTATGCCCGCCGCCGTTAAGGGAACTTTCTGGCGTATTGTAAGATCCCTACGTAATGAAATTTTGAACCCCCGTCTCATTTTTACCCTTAGACTGTCATCTACGTTACTTCCCTCACCATCATCGGTCTCCTTATCGGGTATGACGAGCCTCGACTTCAGGGCGGTGCCGCGGACATCGACGGCGCTGCGGCCTCTCCTTTCGTTATCGCTCTCGGGGATGCCGGCGTCAATGGTTTGGACCACTTTGTGAACGTGACAATCTGCATTTCCGTCCTTTCGATCGGTTTGTCTTGCGTCTACGCTGGCTCGCGAACTCTCACCGCTCTTGCCGAGACTGGATACGCTCCTTCCCTTTTCACCTATGTCGACAAATCTTCCCGCCCCCTCTGGTCCTTGATTGCGATTCTCGTTTGGGGAGCTTTGGCGTACGTCAACGTTGTGGCTGTTGGTGACACAGTATGTAAGTAGTGTCTGTTTTTCAGCCTCTATCATTTTGACTTACAGCGTTTGCAGTCCGCTGGCTTGTGGCCTTGTCCGGTCTCTCCACCCTCTTCACCTGGCTCTCCATCTGCCTTTGCCATATCCGATTCCGACGAGCTTGGCAAGCTCAAGGTCACTCCGTTGATGAGCTGCCCTTCAAGGCTCTTGGCGGCGTCTACGGGTCATGGTTCGGCGTTATCCTCATCGTTCTCGTCCTCATCGCTCAGTTCTACGTTGCTATCTGGCCCATCGGTGGAATGCCTGATTCTCCTAGGGAGACGGCAGAGAATTTCTTCGGTAAGTGCTTCTGCTTTTCTCGTCTCCACCGGAAGTCGTTAATGAGCATGGTCTATTCAGCTACCTACCTTGCGGTGCCTGTCATGATTCTTTTCTACGCGATTGGCTACGCGTGGAAGCGAACTCTTCCTCAACGTGCCCACGAGATCGACCTCAACTCTGGACGAAAGTCCTGGCTCACCGCCGAGGAGATGAACGAATGGCGTGCCGAACGTCGTCGTGCTCCTTGGTATATCCGCATTTACCGCATCTTGTTCACCAACTAGAGCGGTTGTACGTTCCTACTATGTTTCAGAATGTATTTTTACCACCAGGATCGCCATGTTAGGGCTCGTCACATTGACCAGTCATGCGTACAACCACCTCGATATGTCCGCCTCCTGTTTATATCTTTTCACGCAATGTACATCATGAATTACTTCCTATCATCGCATCTCTTTCGAAACCTTTATCTGATAACACCTCATCTGCTCCAGCTCAGCGATGGATGCACTCACATCCGAGTTGACGCTTCAAAACCGGAGTATTTGTTCCCAGGGGCGTGGAAGCTGGCGGTGCCGATCTTAAAGCCACGTCAACATTCGCTTCTTTTGCATAGTCTGGTAGCCTCCGGTAGTAGAGTAAGCAACGGATGCGTGTTTGAATACGACGGCGGATTTTTCATGGCTCACGTCCTCCTGGAGCTTCTTCTTCCCACCGTTCTGGCGGGGCTCTATACTCGCACACTTCGTGGACGGGTCTTCGCTCTTTGCGCTGACACCCGTTCAAAAACGTTGCAGGTATCGATTACCGCACTGAGATTCCAGTACGCGGTGCATGTAACAACACTCAATGGGAATTTGCGAGGACACGATTCAGATATCCCGTGTGGGCAGAGACGAATCTCGAGTTGCTGTTAGCTAAGGGTTCACGCCTGCTGGTACAATCTTCACTCGATGTATTAACCTGGTTCGCAAAAGAAAAAAAAAGTCAAAAAAGACGTGGACATGTGGGGTAGCACCGACCACAGAAGAGCCGGGATGATGCGATCATGATGACGGAACTCGGACGAAGGAGAGAATCTGTCCATTGATTACAGCAAAGGAACACAGAGACACGACAAAATATGAATAGAAACAGAGTAGAACTCAGACTTCCAAAACCCAGCCAGCATATCATAACCTGCATCAATCCGCAGCGCAAAGTAAACAAAAGAAGAAGACGGAATCGAGATGATAACCAAAAACAAGAAAATCGAACGGAAGGAGGCGAATGGACCAACCTGTAATAACGAAGTCAACAAAGCTTCATTGCGAGACGGCCCAAGCTGAGACCCGACCGACACGGGGGCCGCATCCGCAACGTTGAGGTCGAGCTCTCCTTGTTTGCTTTCTCCCTCTTCGGCCGCCCCGGGAAGTGTGATGACTTCGGCAGGCCCGGGAAGTGTGATGATCATGTTGAGGATTTCGGATATCCCTGTCACATCGTCTCCAGAATCTTCCAAGTCACTCCTCAGCCCCAGCAAGTGAGCAATATCCTTGTACCCGTGCCACTCTGCTAACGATGCGGCCGTATCTCTATTCCAGTTCCGAGCATTGACTTTGGTGACTCTCGGAGAAGCAAGCAGGCTTCGGATAACGTCTTCGTGCCCACCGCTGGCGGCAAGCATGAGTGCCGTGTTTCCTTGTTTGTCTCGGTGATGGACTGAGACTCCTTGCTGAGAGAGGAAGAGCTGAACGAGCGAGTCGTGACCGAAATAAGACGCCCACAGAAGTGCAGTTCTACCGAACTTGCAATCCTGCTTGTTGGGATAGTCGTGCCAGTTGATGAAAGGAAGGATCGAGTGCACCGTATCTTCGTCTCCGCTTCTAGAAGCACAAACAAGGAGATTACAACCGCAAGCTGCGAAGGCATTGGGGTCGATTTCGTGGTTTGGGAGTTGGGAGAGGAATTCTTGGACCGCTTGGAAATTCATTCGATGCGCTGCTTCCAGAAGATTTTTGCATCCACGATGGACATGGCGAGTATCGGGGGCGGTTTCATTGAAACACTGCCTTCGGTTGGTGGCCGAGAATCGGGCCAGACAACACCCGGCAGTATCGACGGAACCGCCAATTGCAGCGATGTGAAGGAGTGTGTACCGGTTCGTTGCGGTAACCTCTACGTGCCTTGACAGGTAGCTCTTCAGGCCTAACAACGCGGCGAGGTGGCCAGAGTTTACCGGTTCGGGGAAGATCCACCAATTCGCGTATGGCCTACCATCCAGTCTCAACCACCTATGACTAGGAAATCTCACAAGGAATTCGGATACAAGACGTGGTAGTTCCGAGACTTCTTGAGAAGCAAGGCGTGCGTGACATCCCCAATGTTCATGAGCGTAACGTGCGAGATTCCGGAATGATGGAGTCTTGTTGGATGATAAGTAGATAACGCAGCTGGAGGCCAAGGTGGCGTGTGGCTGCTCAAGGAACCAGGATGAGCATTTATCTCTGAGGAAATCACGCGTTGTGTAGTCTATGATTCTTTTTTGAGTACGGGACATCATATAGGACTGAGGACTTACGAATGAACCTGACACCATAATTACAGTCGAGAGAGATGAGGCCGCAGCATACGTCATGAATCAGTTCTTCGGTCACGATACTGTCTTCGTCAAAGGTCTCCGAAACTAGGCTGACCGCCAACGCCTCTTGTAGCTGTTGAATTTTCAAAGTTTCAAAGCCGTACGTTGCCCAAAGGAAGGTTTTTCTCGCTAACAGAGCCTTCTGCGGACCTTGGGACTCGATGCGATCCAGAGTGTGGAGATAAAGGTCGTTTACACCTGTTGGTAGCTCTTGCAGCGTGGATGTCAAGCTAGTAACGTTGGTACAGCCTTTCAACGCCTCCACTTGAAGCCTGGCTACCAGGAACCTAAGAGTGAGAATGAATTGAGCATGATTCAGAGAAGTATGCGAAACTGGACCCACATTCCATGAGAGCTTTCCTTAATGGCAGCACACAACTGATCTTTAGAAGCTTCTTTGCCTCGTAGCACGGCCCGAAGTGTCGGGACTTCGTCAATCTTCTTCCTGACAAACCGCTCCACGTCTTCATTGCGAGCTTGAATATCCAAAAACGCGGCTCCTGGGACCAAGTATTCGAACGATACCAACGGACGAGACATAATCAAAGAGTGCATGTTGGGAGGGAGAGAATTGAGCCCGTCGAGCAACTGTTGCCGATCGCTTTCTTCGGCTTCATCTAAGCCATCCAGAACAATGAAAACCCGCTCATAAGTCTGAGCAATGGATGAGAGAAATCCCAAAAGTTGTCTGTTTGTTGGAGGAGCCTCCTCGTCCTCAGGTGACAGAAAATTATGGCTGATATGTTGAAAGTTTGACCGATCGTGTTGCAAGAGTTGCTTCACCCATGAGGAGAGTATTTGGATGGCGGAATATTTTTCGGAATAGCGACAGTAAGCGAAAATAACAGGTATTTGCTTCTGCTTCAACTCAGGGTTTGTTCGAAGATGGCTGATGACGATGGAACTGCCAAGTAGGTCGGAGAATTAGAGCAAGGAGCCTGCTTCATGGAAAAGGAGAACAAACGATAGGGTCGTTTTTCCTGCACCGGCTGGTCATAGTTAATGATCAGAACATATTTGGGATTACAGGATGACATCTGGAGCAACTTACGCTTTCCAGTCCCCCATAGAACTGGGAGGTCACCTTCCGCCCAACGTCGAAACTCTTGCGTCTCGATAAACCACATCCCCGTTCCTTCTGTTCCTTCGGAGAATGATTCGGAGTAGATGCTAGTGAAATTGATATCCCCCCAACCAGCTGGAGATCTTCTGGAACAGTTTACTCTCTGTGGCTCAATCAGCAACAAGCGTCTGGGTTGAACAGTACAGCCAAATCCCACCTTGAGCGCAGTCGACTCCTTCGTTGGCCTTGACCTCTGTGGAGAAGGCGCAATTCTCGTAAACATTCATATTCCCCGCGACGGTGTTGAACCGTGCGTCCCCGTTAGTGAGAACTCGGGCATGCGCAAAGGTGTGTTGGCCTGTCACCGAAAGTGAGCTCTAAGAGCGTGGTTGGTCTATGGCTCTTACTATTGTCTGCTGTCGCGTCAGAGTCTGCAACCTCCATAATAGTGAACCAATGGGAGGAAGAAAGAGGGAATTACTGAGGCAATGCTGGGGCCCACACGTGAACGCTCTTCGTTAAGCGCCCGCGGTAACCCTTGTCAACTAAATGAAGATATATGAAACAAATTGCCTATCTGGACCTCTAAATTGGGCCAGTCCTGTGCCTTGTATCTCTGAGTGACAGGTACTTTCCGATCTGAATTAAATGCAAGAGAACACTCCGCTTTTCCACTTAGGACTATTTCAGGCCAACTCTCCTTCGATGGCGCTTTCTTCTTCCGCAGCGCTCTTGAAAATGGAAAATGATCTTCCCTAACGAATGAGAAGAGACGCTCTCGTGCAGCTGTTCCATCTGAGATAATAGCATCGTAGCGGCAAGATGAGTTAACCGTAGGCAGAGCCTTGCTACACCTAGAAGCAACGCCTGAGTAAACGCCGTTGTTTGAGCGCACACCGGCCGTTCCTTACCTTCTGCCATCTACCACAATACTGATTCAATCACACCATCAGATGGTAGTAACAGCATAAAATGATAGGCCGGCGCTCGGCTTCATGCGCGGACCAAGCGCGCACATCACAATGAGTTGCCCCTTCACATCTTTGGAGCTATGGTGACGATTGGCCATGGTCGAAGTGTTTGCGAGGGTAATCATGAGTCTTGTCGTACATCTCAGCCTGCAGTATGTACTCGATGGTGCACTGGTACACGATGGTGGCTGACTCTCTGGAGCTTGTCAAGAGATCTTGGTAGAATGAAACAGCCTCCAGAATTGGGCATAATTTTATTTATGCAGCTCTATAAGGAAAGGCGGGTTTTCTCCTAGGCTTAAAAAGTCAATCGTCTCGTGCGGCGACGACTGTTTCTATCCCTTCTCGGCCTGCTCGGCCGTCATGGATTTGGGAACACCAATTCAGATTGCTGGGTAACGACGTCGCATCTGTCACTTTCTCATTCCTGGTGTGGTTCTTCATCTGTTGAGTCGATTTTGAGGTCTAGATTCATTCTTTTTTKGGGGGTACAGCCTAAGACGGAGGGGTCCCGATGCGGCCGTCTTACAAGGACCTGCTCACTGACCAGCAAGACTGCCTGCGAGCTGAGTAGGCCCGACTTTTCGCTGAATAATCTGTGAGGATCCAGTCGGCTGTCTCCGAAGATGAAGCCGAAAGAATGCATGTGCACTCTCCACACCCTTCGTTTCTCCTTGCGCGAGCACATAGAGGTTGGAACAGCAGAAAAGAGGGGAAGGGCAATAGTCGTTATCAAATCGTGCCGCATGTCAGGGCAATGGGTTATCCAAAAATGTACATTGATAATAAAACAAATCGAGAACATTTGCGCCCAAAATTTCAAAAAGATTGAAGAGATATATGTGTAAGGAGGATTCTGCCTTGCGTCTCATTTGAGGCCTCTCATCCCTTTTTCAAAATGCGTTTTCCAAGAACGACCTCAAAAGGCCGCAGTGACCACAGGTAGGCACCAACCAGCAGGCGTCGGGAAACGTACGCCATCCCTAAGACTCCCTCGGTGACTCGCTCAACACAATCTGACCATTCCCGGTGAGGTCATCTGGATGTTCCTGCATCGTCCCATAGGTCCTCCCTTCGACCGAATTACTTCTGCTCACATCAATTGCACCGATCAAGGGTGAGCGTTCAGTTGAGTACGGGCGCCTTCGTTCCCGCTCGACAATGCTGAAAAAAAANGAAGTAAGTGGGATATTCTAGTATGATGATACACGCAGAAGAGGAAGAAAAAGCGCACCCTCTCATGATCGCAGCGGTCGTCGCACGCCTTGCTTTCCGTTTACTCCTGTTATCTTCGTACCGATCTGTCTCGTCGACAATCTCTTCCGAAATGATTTCCTGGGGCAGCAAAAGAAGATAAGATTTCAATATTGATATTGTTCGCGCGGTGGCATCTAGGTCAAGAACCCACCTCGATGATATCCTCCAAAGTGATAACACCCAACGCGCCTCCGGCTTTTCCTGGCGTTTTGCTGATCAGTAGTAGATGTGCGCGCCCGGTTTGGCTAAGTAATTCGCGGGTCAGCCAAAACAGATAGTGGAAGCTCCAGACAAAGAGCACGTACAAATAGTCAAGAGCTTGGAAACAGTTGATAGTTGGTAGGGCTTCAGGGAGAATTGTCAGAGGGAACGAAGAGACAGGCAGGCCTTTGCTCGGGTCGTAGGTGAGTAGCTGCAAGCAGAATAATAAAGTGAGCAAAGAAGATAAATGGAGCCGGATATTTGAGCATACCTTCTTGACGAGCAATGTCCCAATGAACGCTAGAGGGTTGCCAGGTTCATGGACGGGGAACCGCGAGTAGCCGCTCAAAAGGCTGCATTCGAGTAATTTCATCAGCACAAAACTCAACCCAATGACAAGAAGGAGCGAAGGTCGCGCACATCTTATCCACGGCTTTATGATCCAGAATCGTATCCGCGCTCAAAATGACCGTATCCTTCAATGGTGTCATAATCTCCTGCACGTCTTTAGTATTCAACTCCAACACCCCATTGAGAATGGTGATCTCATCGTCCCGGAGTGGCTCCTCTCCTGTACGATGGAACTGCAAGAACGACTTCAATTCTGCCTTCTTGTACGTGTTCGTTTCGTTCTTGCCGAGGAGCAAGTCAAGGAGCTTGGCTATGGGCCAGGCCACGGGCGCGAAGAGATACATCATGCCAAGGACGAGGGGTGCGCACCGGGCGCCGATAGCGAGTCCGTACCGAACGCTGAGAGCTTGTGGGATGATCCTGAGGTGCGGTCAGGGAGTTTCAGGTGTGGAAGAAGAGGACAGACACGCACTCTCTGTGTAACCAACGATGCGTCCCGTTTCGTTAGTTCGAACAAAAAGGTTAGAACGGGAAGGCACGAACCCAAAGATGACTGTAGCAGGACTCGAGTTAGACTTATACTTGCTTCAAGTAATGCATAGTACTCACCAATAGCAGTTGTTGAAATCACGACAGCCGCAAGGCCTCCTCCGAGCTGTCCAAACCGTCAGTGAAAGCCGCCGGACGGCACTGTCGCTACCTACCGCGCTATCCAAGAAGATTGGCAAACTTTCGTTTACAATCTGTGCAATGGCATCTACTGTCACCTTTCATAGTTCTCCGAAGGTAATGCGAATCACATACGACGTTCCCGAGCAACAAAACCTGGACAAAGGTGTCGGTCAGCCTGGAACAAGTCGAAGGCGAACACCAATACACACCACAAGCACCCAATGGCGCCCTTTCTCCAATAGTCTCAGTACTAGAAGCTGCTTCAGCGCGCCACGTCCAAAACATGCCACATATCGAGCGCTCCGAACCTGTAGCTGCATTCCTCTTCTCCACAGGGTCGTCAGATGATGCTGAAAGCACACGAAGGTGTAGCTCGTCCAGACCCATAAGACCTAGTGTAAGCCTAAAAGACACCAGACTGTTCAAATTACCAATTCAAAACTTGCGAAACTAGGGACTCACCCAGCAAATATACCCCCAACCACCACCAAAACCGCGCTGATGATCAGCTTTTCATAGAATTCCGGTGACCCTGGCTTCTCTGGCTCTTCATGAGGGGGTCCGTTGTGCTGTTTGAAGAATGGCGAAGCGAGGACGACGCGTATTGAGAGGAAGAGAGCAGAGGCCAACCGCGGCCGCATTGCGTTCAACGAGGCGGAGTGGTATTGAAACGGTGACGATGACGCTGAGTGCAGCTCCGAGGAACGTTGATCGCCGCGTTGCACATGTTTGTGAGGTCACCGCGGCCCGCTGCCGGTTTAGCGCCGCCACCATCAAGGGCAGTCGGAGTGCAATCTCCAGTAGATGAGGGATTGAAGGGATACATTGATGTATAGAGCGGATTTACAGGAGGAAGAATGAGTGTGTATCCTACAGTGACCGGATGTGTACAACAACAAAGAACCAAGAGCTTTTTCCGAATTGCGGAGGCCAAAAACAAAACAGTGCTCAACCCAAGAAAATGAAGGGCTCGACTAGCGGCCCAAAAACTAGAAAAATGTTATAGAGAGCTGTAAGACTTGCTCGACTCAGAAGTAATCGAGCATGCCAGCAACGAACTAGTTTCGTCGCAAGACCGTTCCACGATACTATTATTTCCCAGGTTTAGTCATTACGATCAGGCGAAGAACACGATCATCTCCACTCACTTGTTCAATTGGAACTCGGAAGTGGTCCTCGAAACCGTGACCTTGCACTGGTTATCCGAGTACCTGTCAGTCTCGTCGATGATTTCCTCCGTAATCATTTCCTGTTCAGTCGGTCAGTCAACGTGCCTTGTTCGCTCCTGGCTCAAGTGAACGAACCTCGATGATATCTAAACCATTGAAGGGCCATCAGCATCATATTCTCTGAGAGCAATCAGAAGCCATATCTACTAACCTTCCAGCGTTACCACGCCTAACGCGCCTCCTTCCTGGCCCGGGGTTCGGCTAATGAGAAGCAGGTGAGCACGTCCAGTTTGGCTAAATGGCAAGAGCCAAGTAGTAAAAATAGGCGAGTGACGTTAGTAAAAATTTTCGAACAAATGAAAGGTGGTCATGAGACACGCTTACAAGTAATCCAAAGCTTGGAAGCAATTAATTGACGTGTGCGCCTCAGGCAGAATGGACAGCTGGAATGAAGATACCGGGAGGGCTTGTTTCGGGTCATATCCCAGGAGCTAAAGCAAATACATTTGTTAGCAAGAGTGTCAAGTAGGGAAGGAGCCTGTTGTTGGGTGGGTTACTCACCGTTTTGACGAGAAGGAGACCGACAAACGCCTTTGGTCGGCCAGGGAGATGAACAGGGAGCCGCGAGTACCCACTGTGGACACTATATTCCGAGTCAGCAACCGAAGAACAATAGAGAAAAGCTTGACCTACATCGCATCAAAGGCCGCCTGGTCAAGGACGGTATCCATACTGAGAACCATTGCATTCTATACAGAACCGTCAGTATTTCGGAGTCCTTCGAAATGTCGTAGGAATACTAACTTTAAGTGGAGTCATAATACTCTCAATCCTTTTTGACCCCAGCTCCAGAACTCCATTCAAGATACTGATCTCGTCTTCCCTAAGGGGTTCAGCTCCAGTACTATGAAACTGGAGCAACGACTTGAGCTCGGCTTTCTTGTACGTATGACGCTCGTCGCTTCCCAAGGCCAAGTCAAGAAGCCACGAGATGGGATATGCCACGGGAGCTGTAAAAGGGAACGAGGATGTCAGGGACACGTTTTNTTTTTTTTGGCGGTTGTTCGGGAGAGAACGGTGATATGAACCGAGGTACGCACCCATGATATACATCAGAGCAATCACAAAAGGAGCGCAAGAGGCACCAATGCCAAGTCCATAGCGAACGCTAATGGCTTGAGGAATGATCCTGACAAGCGATATTAACGTCAGTCAAGGGTCTGCTATGGGAGGGATAAGTGGAGGAACGTACTCTCTGATATTCCAATATCGGAATAGTCGATATGTTATTAGACATGTTCCACTGCGGGGAGAACGGAATGAGATGCGTACCCAAAGATGACTAGTTGGGTTAAGGGTCAGTGGGAGGGATAGAGTAAGAATAGAATTAGTGCCACTCACCAATTGCAGCAGTGGAAATGAAGATTGCGGCGACGCCACCTCCAAGCTACACACGTTCGTCGTCAGACATATGAACGGAGGAATTGATGAATCCACTCACAGCATTGTCGAGGAAAATTGGCAAACTTTCGTTGACAATCTATCGCGCCCCGAGTTAAGGAACGTCTAAAAACAATGAATGACAGTGATGTCTACTCACGACGTTGCTCAGGAGCAGGACCTATCCGGCACAATCAGTATCCTCGTAGGAAGAGATGGAAACGTCGGGGAAACTCACCACGAGGACCCAATGCCTCCGTTTGTGCAGCAGGTTCAGCACTGCGGTAATACGTTTGAGCGGTCACATAATAAACCGCGGAGAGGAGTGCGACATACCTGTCTGTGCGTTTCGCTTTTCCCGAGGATTTTCAGAGGAGGCCGCTAGGACCCTCAAATGCAAATCATCCAAACCCATCAGCCCGAGGGTCAACCTAGCGATGAAGATAACGCGTCATTAGCGCACGATACACGACGAACAAACAAAGGGTCAGAGGGGTGGGGGTAGAGTTAAAAGAACAGCTCGGGTAGGGGGCGAGAAGGAAACCGGACGAACCCGGCACAAATTCCACCAGCCAGCACGAGCAACGCGCTGATAAACATGTGGTACCAGAACTCCGGACTACTAGGATCGGACCCTTCATTTTTGTGTTTCGCAGAGGTGACGGTGAAGAGGGGAGACCCAAGCGCCCTGCTCGCATGTTGAGTTAACGAAAGGACCAGAGATATTCGAAAGGCAGTAGAGCTCGATATAGGCATCAATCAGTCAAAAGGGAAAAGGGGTGAATGGAGAGTCGGATTATGTAGAAATGGGGAAACGAGTGGGTCGGCTTGCAAGCGCGCGAGTACGAGCTGAGAAGCTAAGAGAGGGATAGCAGATAATGTCAAGTAGTCGCTGCGCTAGATGTGGCGAACGTGCTGTGTCTAGGTGGGTGCCACTCAAGCGAGGACAAACGTTTGTCAATGGCAGATAAAAGCGCTGGGGAGAAGTCAACCGGGAAATGACCCGTGGGCCACCAACAAACTCCTGGCCTCTATATAAAGGCCGGAGGGTGAGGTCACGGTTCCGATTAGAAAGCCGTAATACTTAGACACTTTTCGGGTGTACTTGATCCAATTGATTCAAAGATGCCCAAGTAAATGGTGCTCTACGTACTGGGTAGGTCCGATGTCAGCCGAACGTGGGCTGTGTTCTCTGATGCTCAGACCCTTTACCTACCCTTTACAGTGGCAGGTTATGTTCCGTCCTTGGCGCGCCTTAGCCGCGCACTCGAGAAAATTTTGGCTTTGAGCTGTCAGCAAGAAAGGTGACCTCTGACAGGCTAGGGCACGCTTGGATTGAGCTTATTTTTATAAGCAAGTTCCTATTGGCGCAAGTTTCCCATCAATGAGGACATACCGCCGTTAGCAGTCACAAGTTGGGGGAAAACAAATCGCGCGTCACATTGATTGGATGAGGAACGAGGGAATAAAGCACTGACTATCCAATGATAAAATACCTCCTGAGTCCTCAAAAGTGCACCTCTGGTAATGCTTCGCCAACGCCATGAGCAAAATACGCTCGCGAAATTCTGTTCAACTGTGCTCGCGCAATAGTCTCAGTGATTTAACGCTCTTCTTTTCCAATACAAGATAATTGGCGGTTTTGAAGCAGGCTCAGTGCGTCATACCTTGATACTGCCAGACGTCGATTCAGGCGGTAAATCTCTCTGCCAAGACGTTCTTCGGCGTTCTTCGATCGAGAAACTGAAAGATCACCGTGTCCTACGGCAAGAACCAATTGAGGTCACCCCGTAGAAGAAGTCGTGTTGCTGGAATTGGCCAAGGGGCATTGCAGATCTTCGAAGGCCATCAAAGCTTTGACCAACTCCGGCTAGTCTTCAATCGCCTCACACGACAATGAAATACTAGTCGCCCCCTCTACGCTCTACTACCGAACAGATTGCTTCGAATTCAACGATTTCATCACAATTCTTTCGCAGGTCGCATGGTTGCAGGTTCCCAGAAGCCTATTTACTGAAGCGGTCAAACCAAGCAATGATGCTTCGCGCGCATTCCTCCTTGACCCAGCCTAGATGTACGTGTAGTCAATACCAAGCAAATGAGACGATCTCTCGAATGCTTCTAAGATCAAGAGACTCTGAAAAGAATGAACTTACGGCTGTTCTCCACCGCGGGATCACCCCTCACCGCGAAGCCATGAGCAACTCCTGAGAAGATCTGGACGTGGTAGGTTGACTTGTTCTCAGAGAGGATGTCCACGGCTCTCCGACGAGACTCGGTTGGGAAGGTGTGATCGGTTTCTGGAAGGATTCGCAGAGTAAGAGGAGAAGCGCCAAGTGCAGACTATTAAGAGAACTAGGGCTGAGCGAGAGGATTACTACTCACCTGCTAAGGAGAGCAGGAGGGGTTCTGAAGGGACAATTTAGCCAAAAACACCGAAATTAGTGGTGGAGCCCACTCTTTAGTTTCTGGAAGTGATCCTCATTCAGATATGCCGGGTGAGCGATTGCGGCTGCGATTTAGAAAGTAAAAATGTTAAGGTCAGGAACGACCTGGGGACGCAGACGCGCAATACCCACCTGCAGACAACCACTCAGTAGCAGCGTAGTTGAGGGTGAACGGAGCTCCAAAGCAATACCCTGGATAGGATCGATCAGTTCAGCGACACAGAACCTTGACCCCCGTAGATGCCAAGGACACGAAGCAGTTAATTTTGAGCTTACCAACAGCACTATACTTTGCGTCTTGACCTAGTTGTAGTACGCGTCGCTCAGCTGATTCTACCCAAGTAACAGGACTGAAGCTACTGACCGTAAGTCTTGCGGACTTCCTCTACCCAGCCCGGGACGATTTTCTTGGCATTCTCCAGGTTCTTCGTCTTCCAGCCTTCACGATCGAAGCCTTGTTCGTTATCGTGTAGGTAGACCGCATCTCCCTGGAAATAATCGATTCCCAAGACCAAGTAGCCTTGAATTCCATATCGACATCATTGGTCATCGATCATCAGAAGATTGAGTTCAAATTCATTGAGCTCGCTCAAGGAAAGAAGTAATCAAAGGCCATTGGTGACTCACCCTGAGAAGCAAAGTAATCTTGTATCAACTTGCTATTGATGAAAAGCGGTCCGTAGATGTCCGCGAAGAAGAGTATAATTTTTCCGCCAGGTTTAAATCCTTCGACAGGCTCTGAAACATACGTCGGGATTCCACCGATGACATCTTCCCGCCCGAGTGGGTCTCCGGAGTGCTTGACGCCCTCGAAACAGCATGGGCCTGGAGGCTTTGCAAGCTCCGGTGATTTCGTTGAGGACATTGGGAATGGTAGATGTGATAGAAGTAACAGACTATGTCGAGAATCTTGGCATACTTATACTCTGACGCAATCGTGCGAAAAGAAGATGGAAGCTAAGGAGCGGGAGTGCTTCGTCATTTATAAGATACTTCGAGGTTCGTGGGTCGTGACCTGTGAAGATAGGAAATTGGTAGAGGATACGTCTAAATTTGAGCCGACTTGATAAGCCATGAAATCCGCGTATTGAATCAATCATCTAGAGTAGTACGCACGAGCAGAGAGATAGAGAAGTCATGTACCTATAGGTTTCAATGCAATATACTTGGACCCTAATATTCGTAAAGTTCTGAGCAATTTCAACGAATGGGACCACGAGAGCGACCAGCACTTACCTTCATGACCAGGGCTCATTTTGGTCTTATCGGTGGTGAAGGCGTGAAGATGCTGTGTCTTGTGCGACTACCTGGATTACATTCATAAATTCTAGTGGAAAATAAATGTAAGCTGAGGGCCTCCAAATCAACCGGAAAAGGGGACATCCATCTGCTTCAGAAGCTTCATTGCAGAGTGTTCAAACTAATTAGAAAATACCTGGACAGAAGGGCATGATTATTGATGATTACAGAGCTTTGAGGTGGCCTCCCAGTCTGGGTCATATTGCGCTCACACCCATTGAGCCAGCCACTGCCCCACGAAACTCTTGAAGAGATTGTCAAAAGTAAGTGTCAAGTTGGTAGTAGCGATGGGCTCGGGGAGTTGTATTAAAATGCGCTTTCATGCCTCTTCCACTCCCCTGAAGACCAAGGGCGGTTCATCGAGAACTTGGGAAAGGGTCAGGATTGTTCGATTGGGTCGGTAGGCTGGACGACGTGTGGTCGCAGAATGGAATGAGCTTGGAATATGTATTCTTCGGAGTCAGAATATTTTGACCGGAGTTTATATTCTCCAATTGCCGGCTGGCGGCCAGTATTTTGTAAAGCATCATCTTCCTCCTCATCCCCATTGTCCCTGGAGCTCCTGGCAAGCTGGCGGCCTTATATCGTTGCTTTAAAAGCCTCCAGAGACTCACTAGACCTCACCAACATAGGCTTAACCATATGTCGGCCGTAGGAGCAAATACGTCGCCAGCTATTGGACAGGTGCATGTCTTGGCGGACTCGGAGAAGGAGTTGCCAGTCCCAAAGCGACAGCGACTGGGGATCGCTGTCGTATCGGAGCTTGACAGTTTGAAGGCATCTTCTGCAACCAAACGAGACCGAAAGCGCCAGAGCAGGAAGCAGAAGCAGCTGGAGAAGCTACCGGAGCCATGCTCGTCGGACGATGTGTTGTGGAAGGACATTGTATCGGTGTTGGGAGGAGAGGCTATCGATGCGGCGATAGAGGACGGAAAGGATGTGCAAGCACCGCTAGTGTTGCAGGAGGAAGTAGAGTTGGAGGTGAAAATCCTTGGGTCAAATGGTACGTGGTTGCGCGCTTGTACTGTTGCTCATCATACTAATGTTTCTCCAGGAGACGGAATTGCCGTTCCGGTGGATTCAAAGCAGCCATGGGCTGTAGTCGTACCCCTTACGCTTCCCGGGGAACGTGTCCGAGCCCGAATATATCGCCATGCTCGGCTACATTCGTTCGGAGACCTCGTCGAGGTTGTGGAGCCCAGCTCGAGCCTCAGAGACATGTCCAGAGTGCAATGCAAGTACTTTGGATCTTGTGGTGGTTGCCAGTATCAGGTATGCGCTGACACATCGTTTATTCGGCGTAACTGACGTTTGTACAGATGCTCTCATACGAGAGTCAGCTAGAATTCAAGCGTGAAGTTGTAGTCAAAGCATACCAAAATTACTGCAGTATGTACCAGTGTTTTTCGTGAGACAATATCTCACATCAAAGCAGCCATTCTCGAGGAAAATATGCCGGAAATTTTGGCAACCGCTCCCTCGCCACTTCAATATGGCTACAGAACCAAACTAACCCCTCATTTCGACGGACCCTCCAAAAGTGTCAGGAAAGGCTCTCGAAAACCGACCACTGAACAGCCAGACTGGCTCCAGATAGGCTTCAACCGTATCGGTACCCGAAAAGTGCTGGACATCGAAGAGTGCCCTATCGCAACTTCGGTTATTAACGCTCAAATAGCCCCAATGCGAGAAAGTATCATCCAGTTCGTGTCCTTATTCTCTTTTTTTTCCCGCGATACAGTTCTGACATTCCCTGTAGAAACAGCCACACGTATAATAAAGGTGTCTCACTCCTGCTACGAGACTCTCTCGACACCAGTGTTGACGAATCCGTCGACCGACTCTCGGATGCCTTCAACAAGCACATCTGCGTCACCGAACCGAAGTCCACGGTCCGCGAAAAGATCGGCGAATGGGTCTTCGAGTACAACGCCGGGTCGTTCTTCCAAAACAACAACTCCGTCCTCCCGCCTCTCACAGACTACGTCCGCAACGCCATCTTCCCGCCATCATCGACAGCACCTTCGACGCTCACGCATTTGGTGGACACGTACTGTGGTGCGGGTCTCTTCGCAATTGTGCTTTCACCCCATTTCGAAAAGGTGGCAGGCATCGAGCTATCGCAGGACTCGATCCGATATGCGACGCATAACGCAAAACTCAATCATATCTCGGAAGACAAGATATCCTTCCGTGCGGGCAACGCTGGAGAGATTTTCGCCGTTGTACAGGATTTCCCAAGAGATAACACGGCTGTGCTCATCGATCCTCCACGAAAAGGCTGCGACGAGTTCTTTATCAAGCAGTTGCTTGAGTTCGGTCCGAAGACGGTGGTGTATGTGAGTTGTAATGTGCATACGCAGGCTAGGGATGTAGCGAGGATTGTGGAGGAGGGCAGGTACAGGCTGGAGAGTGTGAAAGGGTTTGATTTGTTCCCGCAGACCGCCCATGTCGAGAGTGTTGCGGTGTTGAGGAGGGTTGATTAATTGTGTAGTTCAACTTACCGACCTGGTATGCCTTCAAGGGTGACACCTTCACGCGAATTTACCGCCTATGAGCTGCTCTTCACAGAAGACTCTTTTCAATCCCCAAGTCGGGTTTCAAAAGGGTTATACCTGTACAGGTAAATACGAAACATGAATTAAAGACATGTCTGTGGATCCAAAACTTGGCTCGCTCTGAGGCTTCAAGCTGTCTAGCATTGTTTCACCACCACCCGCCACCACCAACAATTCGTCCAGGGAATTCTGTGCGAAGAAATGGTATTTTCAAGTTCTCCCCGCTCCGTATCAGCTTTCATTCATGATGCTCTCTAGGAACGCCACAAACATCGGCAACGTGTCGATCTTTAGAAGTCTTTCGCAGGAAAAGATTTTAGTTTCGGAAATATTGGTGGGGTCCAGACTCACCGGGAAAAGCTGGACTCGATAGAATTTCCGCGCAAACGAACTCAACAGCGATCAGTGAAAGGGTAAGCTACCAAAATTTCCAGGGCGTCTTGGCCGGCTTTCACTGGGCATCTGCTGCAGGAACAATTTGGCGATAGTTTTGAATTTCTGTGCAGTTCGAGTACGATGAGACGACAGGCCTGCTGTTACTCGCAATATCTTGTCTGCACTTATTCCTTACCGGTGGTACGCCAATTGCAGTAGGCTCGATGAATGCCGCTTTGGGGAGATCACAACCTCTGGCTCGCTCTGAATTGAAGACACGACATTAGGAGAAAGAACTCGTCAGTCCCCAGTCCCGAGCCTGTCAGTGCTTCGCAGTGCATGCTAAATTAAACCAGAATTACAGGCGTCAAGCAGGAAATGAAAGCCTCGTGTTCTATCCAAACCACGGTGTTACGGCCGTGACAGTCGACTGGTAGGCACACAAATGCAATGTTCCAGTCATGTGAACTCAAGCACAGGTTGGGGGTGCGTTTTGGGCATGCTGTGGTGTATAAGAATGCGAGCCGCTGCGAGGCTAGCCTGTTTTGCGCCTGACCTCTCCTCACCCACTCACACTCAGCACGATGTCCTCACCTTTTGAAAACGCCAGCAACTTCAACATCGAGGGGGGCACTCATATCTATGCAAAGAATTACCACCACCACCACTATGGTGAACGCCCACCCAAAAGCTCTATCGAGAGTGAGTGGTTTCGAAACGGGAGATCGGTACTCTCGGACTGACCTACGTCTTGCTGGAAGAGCTGCGAGACTACATCGCAGCCGGAGCATTGCACAACTCAGCCGAACGCTGCGACGCACCGAAATGTCACCCAGAAACCAGGGTTGCGGTGCAGGATGAGGTGGTTAGCTGGATATGCGACGGAGATAGTGACGATATGCCGAAGGAGATCATGTGGGTGACGGGGCCCGCAGGCTCAGGAAAGACTGCCATCATGGGCTCGGTCGCCGATACCTGCCAGGGAAAGGGTACCCTCGGTGCTACTCATTTCTTCTCGTCGTTCTCAGGGTCGGCGAACAGGCGCTCGAAGCGATATTTCGTGCCTACGTTGGCCTATCAGTTCATCCAGCACAAAGCCATGACCCAAATAGCAGCTCGAATCCTCTCAGCCATCGACGACAATCCAGCGATCTTCGAGCAAAATCTGGAGGTGCAGTTCGATCAGTTGATTTTGGAGCCGTTGCGGGCGTGTCGGGATCGCCCACCACTGCCCCAGTGGCCCAAAGTCATTCTCATCGATGGCCTCGACGAATGCGAGGCAGACCAATACCAAGATACAACCCGAAGCAATCCGCCTTCTCGCTCCAGAGAGGATGATCAAATTGAGATCCTCACTGTACTGAAGAAGGCCGCCAGTAATCCCGGTTTTCCCTTCCGTATCGTCATCGCCAGTCGTCCCGAACACGCCATCAAGCGTTTTTTCGCCGATGTCGCGAAGTCCCTGACCAGGGAGCTGTTCCTCGATGGAAAGTATAACCCGGACGCCGATATGGCGTTGTTCCTCGAAAGCAAGTTCGCAAACATTCGACGTGAAAGTCACCTTCCGTCATCTTGGCCCGGAGAAGACGTCCCGCGAACCCTGATTTCCAACGCGTCCGGGCAGTTCATCTACGTCGCGACCGTTGGGCGATTCATGGAAGTATCGAGCGGGGATCCTGAAAAACTCTTGAAGCAGGTCCTACAGCTGCCCGGTTTCATGGCCTCTACCAATGCACTAGCGCCTCTGGATGCGCTGTACACCCATATTCTTAGCTCCAGTCCGGACCCACCCCTCAGTATCCTCTGGCTCAATTTTATTTTCCGCGAAAAATACCTGGAGAAACAAAGCTGGGACCCGGACAGAGGACCCACGACACGAAGCCCAGCAGCAACATTGGTTCGCTTATATCTGGAATCGTATCCCGGCCAAGCATCACATGCTTTCAGAAATCTCAACTCATTGATTTCAATTCCTTCCATGGAAGATGACAACACACCGTATCGCTTGTACCACAAGTCCCTGGTAGACTTTCTGCAGGAGAGATCCAGGTCGGGAACCCTGTACGTAGAGTCGAAGGTGGTGTTGGAACACTTTATCGACCGTTACCTACACCTTTGGAAGAGTACGTCCTGATCTGCCTCCTTTGGTACCGGGCTAAAAATATTTTGTAGGCAGAGGCCCAGAACGCTCTCTAACCCCACAGGAAAGGAAGCTTTTCTTCGACAGCTTCTTTTGGTACAGTACTGTTTCGAGTGTCTTTTCCAAGTCTGCCGAGGAGGTGAGTCGCCTGGACACAATCATTTTGTCCTGCGACGCAGTCTGGTGGGTAAAGCGATCTGTGGAATTCGAAGACTATTGGACACCGGAAACACCTGCTGCTGTCATCTGGGCCTTTTGCAAAGTTCATGCGATGGTGAGTGCAATTGTCTGAGTCTTTGAATCCCTGGCAGGCTCAGACTTCTTTTTTCGTAGTGCCATTGGTATACCCGATGCCGCCCAAGTTGCAGGCATATCAGAAGCGGATTGATCAAGGCCCTCAAGTCTGCCAACCGGAAGATCCCAAACAGGTGGTACCTACTACGCCACAAATTTTTTCACTTGGAAGCGCGCAAAGCAGGGTTTTATTAACGGAATGGTGATTTCATTGTGTTTGGGTTGGGTCACCGGTCTCTACCGCGCCAGAACTCATTCGCCGCGTCGCTGCTGCAGCTCGACGTGTAAACCATTTGATTGTCTGCCCCTCTACAGTGCTTCCCTAACCAACCACAATGTACAGATGCCAACGGGGTGTGACCTTGAGGGCCTGCCATCCTTTGGACCGGTATGCTACTGTCTTTTGAACTCTGTCATGAATAGGGTCATAGTAGATATTTTGTGTATGATTTCGAGTAATTAAACATCGAACCTTTCGAATCCGTGTTTAGGGCTTCTTTCGAGCGTTATTGAGACAGAATGAATAAGTTTGAAGCCGAACGAGTCTGCCATACAGCTGGTGGCATATCGATAGACCAGAATCCGCCGCGCTCCCCTTTTGATGTTTGTTTATCGGTGGAGCAGCGGCGCACCAACTAAATAAATTTGAGAGGATTTTACAGTGAGTGAGGTGGCGGTTGAAATCGACGACCCAGCCGTTTGGGCATGTTTTATTTGTACGCTCCACAGATGATATATCAAAAGGGGAGCACGGCCGATTCTGGTCTATCAATATGCAACCAGCTGTCAAAGCGTCGATCATTCGCCGGTTTCTTGAACCTCAAATTCGTTTTTCATACTCCAAACACCCGATTTCAGGTTTGTTGTCCCTTGAGCCCTTTAATTCATTATCGATTTCACTCTTTCAACCTCCCAGAGCTCGGTACTGGACACTCTCCAACACTTGTCAAGGTGCGAAAATATTGATAATAATATCGCTGCTATGTCTTGGATTGTCCCAAACGGGGCCCGGACCCACTCCTACTCGCAGTATCCGAACAGCCCACGCTTACCATCCTGGAGCGCTGGCGCTCCAGGTGGAGTTTGATGAAGAATGCGTCCATCGGCGGACGAAAATCACCTACAATAGAAATTCAAGTGGCAAGCGAGAGTGGGGCTTGTAGCTGCGCCAGCTACGGGATAGTGGGGTATTGGAAGACTTTGATCGTTCAAGTAGATTGAAATACAGGCTGTTTGATGTGCTACAGATTGGCTGTTGACGATAACCGCGCCTGATCTCATCAAATCAAGACCGCGGACTTGAATGACTTGAGGACGCTTCCCAGTAAGATATATAAGTCCCATTCGCGATCGGTGAGTCCACAACAGATGTACTGCCCCCCTTTCAAGCCGACTGCGAGGGTTGCTGGGTCAAACAAACAACCGTGCCGTAACGGCTGGACCAAATTTATCACGGCTCCGATTTTCACCCAGTCCGGCGCTCAGTGAGCCTCGATTTGATTTATCCGGTTTCCTTCTAGCGCTCATGACTGTGCCGGCTACGCAGGATTTTATCGTCTTCGGGTACGGTTCCTTAATTTTCAAGGCAAGTCCTCAAGCCATAGCTCCGTTATCCGGTACTGAGGCCAGTGAGATAGCCGCCACCACATGTTGTCAAGCGGAGTGAGTCGGAATATCGATAAATCCGAAGGCATTCTTAGGCTTATCGTCGTGCCTTTGGATAGCATCTGGGTTTCTAAAAGGCTACGTGCGACGATTCGCTCAGAAATCGCATGATCACCGTGGTACACCCGAGGTAAGGCGCATATAGACCGTTAAACATCCGTATGATTGTCAATGCATCTAATTGCCGTATCAGAGTCCAGGACGAGTGGTCACTCTAGTCCATAAAGAAGATTGGGACAAGTTCTCTCAGTCGGCAAGTAGCTTATCCACATTTCACCCGATGTTATGCTTGACGCTCGTATTTGTATTTACAGGACGCATTTCCCGACGATGATGTCGTCTGGGGTAATATTCTCATTTTGCACTTCTACGCGCTTCCAAGCTGACATGGACAACTAGGCGTCGCGTATACCATAGATCCAGCCTACGTGGCTGAGGTTAGAGATTATCTAGGTAGGTTTGGAAAGCAGGCTCCGTACAGCACCTCTGATCATGTTCGATGATCAGATTATCGAGAGAAGGTTCCTACAAGGCGGATGATTCGTCGATCTGGACTCTGAACTAATTTTCTGTGACTAGGATGGTTATACGATGGAAACTCTCGACATTTATGGCCTTGATGAACAAGGAAATAGCGTCGTGACGATCCATAATGTAAGCTGTATTTGGTACCTAACCGCTTCGTACTAAGCAGTGCTGATCGCCTTCGAAACAACAGGCCTACGTACGCGAATCCTACTTTGGTTGATGCATCTATTAGTAGCCTGACTGTGTTCCAGTGCTACGTAGGGAGAAATGATAACCCTTCCTTTAGTGAGTTGAAGTCAATCTTTGGTTTCGTCAGTCCCACTAATATTGTTCCGCGAATCAGTCGGATCTGAGCCGCTGAACGAGCTCTCTGATCGGATATGGCGCAGCGTCGGTCCATCTGGTCCCAATAAAGAGTATCTCTACCGCCTTGCAGATGCTGTACGAGAGTTATCGCCTGATTCTCAGGACTCGTACCTCTTTGCTCTCGAGGTTTGATCAACTGTTGCCATTGACCCGGATATCTACTGACACTCAGCTTATAGGCTCTTGTCAAGAGGCTTGATGACGGCGGTCAATAATCATCCTCCGGTTTAACTGACTGAGAGAAAGTTACATCTATTTGAGAATACAGTCATTTTTCAGTTGCAGGTTTAGCATTAGGTGGGCCGAACAGCCCTGCGGTGATTATGCGCCGTATATAAGAATTTCATCAGCCTTACAAAGTGACTTCCTTCTTCCCTATTCCTTCCGAAATCCTCTTTTCTTCGCCTTCGCCATTCAAATCGTTTGTTTTCCGGGACCTTCGGTATCGGAGACAGTAGCCCTTTGATCCAGACATATCTCCATCGGGCGGCGCATCAGGCACGTTGCTGGTCATGCCTGGTGTGACTGCCCAGCAGGGGATGCAGTTCACCCTCTTTTACTCATACCCCATCGTTATTCACCTTCGCGCAGTCATGGAGGCTTGAGATAATCGAGGCCATCCGGTCCTCCTATACTCAAGCTCACCTTTCCAACGTTTCTGGCCCCGAGCCATAGACCATCTTTCAACCTGACATTCACGACAGCCACGTCGAGTCCAGCAAGGACACGACCGGACGCATAACGACTAGCACGCTCTTCAAGTTGGACACGTCACACGCAGCAGCGGCGATCTGCTGGACGACCAATGGATTCATCGGAGGAATTGCAGCAACTGGAGATCACGGCTCTCAGGTCGATTTACGGAACTGATTTCATTGAATGCCCACCACCAAAGGCCTGGAAGGTACGATAAAGGCGATATACATTCAGCTTCTCTTGATAACTGAAATAAGGCATTGTGAACCCAGGGCGCGGCTCGACTGCATGAGTACATCATACGGGTAACAAACCCCGACCATCCCGACAAGATCATCGTGGATTTGCACGTCAAGTTCGTATGGGTTTATCTGTATGACGATGACGAGCATGCATTCTGACTGCCACTCGCGCCTCCAGGCTACCAAAGACATATCCGGTGCTTGCGTGTCCGACATTTACACTGCAGAAGCCTGCTAAAGGCTTAACGAACGAGCAAGTATCGAAACTTCAGCAAGCCGTCAATGGCGAGGCACAGAAGCAGAGGGGGACGGAGATGGTGTTCACGGTGCGTTTCGATGCCCTAGCCTCTGTCACATTTCGCTAATCTGCTTCCAGATCGCCAACATGTGTCAAGACTGGCTAGTTAACAACGTCAAGCCTCCCGAAGAGGTCCCTGGCTCACTCGCAATCCAAATGAACAAACGTGCTCTTGACGAGGAGAAGGCGAGAAAGCTGCGCGAAGCCGAGGAAGCTGCGAAGGAGCAAGAGAGGAGAGAGAGGGAAGCTCAGGAGCTTGAGGCGCAGATAGAGGCTGATGCTATCCTTCAACATCTCGCAAGACAGCAGCAATACAAGACGAGGAAACGAGCCAATTCAGAAACTACGGAGGTTCCATTCATGAGCGACACGCCTCTGGAGACGTTCAATCGAGACATTGTCATCGAAGGGGCTCGCTTCAATACAGTCAAGCTGTTCCATCCTCGGCGAGGTTAGTTTCCTCTTCTCTCTTAGTCTAGCCCGTCTCATCCGTCCCTAGTAAACCTCGAGACCATCTACCTGGCCGAACCTGTCTGCGACGACCTCCAACACGTTGCTCCCCTCGAGCTCCATCTCTACACCTTCGACTCAAGCTATTATTCCACCAGCCAGGGAAGGAAGAAGCTCAAGCAGACCGAGGAAGAGATCAAGGACCTCACCCATATTCGCCACGATAACCTCCTTTCTGTATTCGCTGTCAAACTCAATCTCCCCCACTCCAGCGACCCTCCACAACTCATCATCCTCACCGAGCAAGCTCCGCATGTCACACTCCACGATGTCCTAAGCGATTGCCATTATCTTCGCGAAGACCGAGCCTCCCAATACCTCTCCCAGATCCTTATGGCGCTCAACGCTTTGCACCAGCGCAGCCTCGTGCACCGAGGAATATCTGCGAAATGTATCAGCCTGACGACCTCGCGCGATAATGCAGCTCAGAAAATCATCAAGCTCGGGAACGCCGTTTTTCATACACAGCTGCTGGATTTACATCGATCCAACTCGTTTGGCCCCAACTACCCCCCCCGTTCCGGATGAACCGCCTATTGCTGATGGCTGGCTTTCGAGGGATGTGAAGAACGGGTCGTCGTTGCTGTATACGAGGAGGAGGGATATCCATTCGGTTGGCATTGTACTATTACAAATGTTGATGGGGTTGGATGTGACAGAGAGGTATTCGGATGTCCAGGCCGCTATACATGCTTGTACGTCTACCTTTCCTTCCGAGTATTCATTCGTACTGACACCCGTTGGTGGTTTCTCAGCATCGATATCACCTGTGCTTTCGCGACAAGCGACGACGATCCTTATGGATACCAAGAAGAATGGGATTTCGTGTATGTCGCTCCTCTCGGATTTGGCAGCTGCGAACGTGAGCGAAGATATGTTCCGGACGCCCATGACCAACCGGACGATGCCTATCTCTATGAGCGCGAAGTCTGGTATGCTTCTGCAAGCCTTCTCTGTCTATTCCTGAGAGCTTACTGTTCGTTCAGTAGACCCTCGCACACCTGTCCCAAGCATGTATTACGGCTCGCCCGAAATCGAGTATTTCGCTACTCGGGCTATCAGAACACGACATGCGAGTCGATGGAAGGACGATTGGGAAGAGCTCGAGTTGCTGGTACGTTTTCGAATCCATCATTCCTCTCTTACCGTCATTAATTTGCAACAGGGTAAAGGAGCATTCGGGTCCGTCGTCAAGGCGCGCAACAAGATAGACAACAGGATCTACGCTGTGAAGAAGGTTAGGCTCAAGACGATGCAGAACGACAACAAGATCATGCGGGAGGTCAACGCTCTCAGCCGTCTCAACCATCGGTTCATTGTCCGGTACTACACCACTTGGATCGAAACTACGGAAGCTCCCTCCACAGTTGCCTCGGACGACTCGAGCGCGGAGTCGTCTACATCCAACACCACGTCAGAAGGTTCCGAAGGGGCCATGACCTCTGTCCCTCAGTCAGATGAACGGTTCCTTCCCATCAATGGTGGATTTGGGCTCAATATCGACGTGGATAGTTTCGATGATCTGTCGGATTCCCAGTCGTCTTTTCCCAGCATCCATTTCGAGGGGTCGCAGTCGCCACCTGGTTCGGACAGCAGTGGGGATGGAGATGACGATGACTCGGATCTCTTTGAGGCGCTTTTTACAACTGGGGCTCCGGCGAGGGTTGCGAATGATACTTTTACGCCGTCGTTAACGAGAACACTGTACATCCAGATGGTATTGTGTCTATATAGCCCTCCTCGAGACATAACTGACGCCGTTACTAGGAATTCGTCGAGAGACAAACTTTGCGGGAGGTGAGTGATTCTCGATGTCTGTTTTGAGTGCAGGATGCTGATAAAGGATATTGAAGAGAGTCGATGAAGGTATCTCGGAAGATGAAGCTTGGCGCTTGTTCCACCAGATCGTCGATGCCTTGGTCCATATGGCGAACTTGGGCATCCTGCATCGAGATATCAAGTTGACCAATATCTTCATCGGTATGACCTGCCTCCTTCCTCCACTGCTGCAGATCTGACTGACTTGACTCTCAGATGCCAAGGGTGACTGCAAAGGTGCGACTTTCTCATTCCTCGTCGTTCGACATCGAGCTCAATCGTGACCCATGCAGTTGGTGATTTCGGTCTCGCAACGTCCAGCCTCGCCGCTGTCGATCCTTCTGACGTATCTCTGAACGTCGTCAGCCTAGACGGAGATATGACTTTAGGTTCGTCTCTCTTCCCCAGCTGTTTGCACGAGACTAACTTTGCCTCATTAGAGGTTGGGACGCGCTTGTACATTGCGCCTGAGATCCAGTTCAGAGGCAGAAGTCGTGCACCTCGGAGTCATAGCAAGGCAGATATGTACAGTCTCGGGGTCAGTTTTCTTCGTTTGTGGAAGCCTCGTTTTCCTACTTACTTTGAATGTGATAGATCGTGTTCTTTGAGATGAATTACCTGTTTTCAACTGGCTCAGAGCGCATTGCTGTGCTCGAGAATTTGCGAAAGCCTGGTATATTCTTCCCTTCCTCTTGGGAGCCACATCGGACGCGTCAGAGAGAAAGTGAGTGATTCTTCGAGCGCTTCTCGTGTGCCTTTCCATTTCGTTTACCACTTCGACTTGCAGTCATCACCTGGCTGCTTCAGCACGATCCTGAAAAGCGGCCGAGTGCCATCGATCTATCCCAAAGTCCTCTGCTACCGCCACGTGTCGAGGACGAGTATTTCAACCAGGCGCTGAGCATGATGGGTATGCCCTCTGTCTCGCCGCCATATCATTACTCTGACCTATTGACTGCACGGCAGCGAAACCGGACACACCCCACCACCAAGCCGTCCTTTCTCTCCTCTTCAATCAACCAACGAAGGCCTCCCGTGGATTCCTCTATGACAAAGATCTCGAGCGTCCAGAATACCTATCATTGACGGACGCTGTCCAAGAACGGCTAGCAGCGATATTCAAGCTGCACGGAGCAGTCGACATGGAGCCTCCTTTGCTCATGCCCGTTGTTGATAGGGAGGACGAGAAGAATCAGGCTACGTTCATCGATCGCATGGGAAATCTCGTCACCTTGCCAAGTAACTTGCTGGTCCCATTCGCGAGGCTGGCGGCGAAGGGGAACGTTACGAGAATCAAGAGGTATCATATTACCAACGTCTTCAGACCCAAGTATGTTTTCTTTTCCCTACCGCGTTCAAATTTTGAAGCTGATGCCTTGCTAGTCCTGTTGCAGGCCATCCGTTGATTCAGAAGGCAGCCGTGTTCGATATCATTACCCAAGACTTGGAACATGGGCCCATCGCTTCGGGTGCAGAGATGATAGCCGTTATGAATAACATATTGAACAGCTTCCCCAATCTCAACCAGACGTACAACATTCATGTCTCCCATTCAACGAGTGCGTATTCCTGTTTCTGCGATGATTTCTTCGACTCATTGATTATCCACTATTTTAGTCGTCGAAGTGGCCCTGGGGAGAGTCTCTGCTGAGCAACGGAGTGCCGTCGTCGAGATCTTGACGCAAAGCAAGACTAGCCTCGTGCACAAGAGGACGCTCTTGATGAGGAAGGGGTTGCTGAGGAGCGTGGTGGACGATCTGGAGTTACTCAACGAACCTGGTTAGTGACTCGTCGTAATTCTGTATCGATGTTGCGGAATGCTCAACAGCTTTCATGCTTATCCAGAAGAGGACCTCGAAGAAGTCATCGCCAAGCTGGAGAAGATATCTTCACCTATTCTACCGCTTCTCAAACCTGCTCTCAACGAACTCAAGGTGACCTTACAACATGCTGTGTGGGCGGGCGTGGATAGGGTGATCACCATTCACCCGCTGATGTTGGGGAGTCATCACAGCCATTTCAAGGACGGAATCATTTTCGAGGTCGTCCACAAGACCAAGCCGAGTAATGTCCTGGCTGCTGGTGGAAGATACGACAATCTGATCGCGCGGCAGTCCCCTCTGAAGCCTACCCTTCCACCGTCGTTGTCGTCGTTGCAACAGTCGGAGTTCGTTGCGATGGGATCCTCGTCGTCCTCAACGTCATCATCACCACTGTGCGCTATGGGACTGCAGGTTGCGTTGGAGCGTATTCTCGCTCAGCTTGCACTGTTTCAAAGCGGTTATGTGAAGAATCTCATCAAAGAGGAGCGGTCGTTTGGGTACTGGAGTCCGAGGAGGTGTGACGTGTATGTGGTGTCGTACCATCGGGGATATCTGCAGGAGAGGATGGAAGTGGTGGCGAATCTATGGGCGTATGGGATTAGCGCTGATATTATGTATGAGAGTGCGATCGGGGATGTGGAGAATGAGAGAATGGAGAGTGTATGTGAACGGGAGGGTATTCTGTAAGTAAACCTTGTTCCTTGTGGCATGAAATATCACTGATAGGAGCGTCGTCAGGTTCACTGTCTGTCCAAGACCAAGAATGAGTAAAGGCTCGCAAGCCGCCTTCAAGGTCAAGAGCATTCTAACTGGAGCTGAACACGATGGTGAGATTTTTTNGTTCCTTTTCTATTGGACAGTATTCACTCATGTAACGCCGTAGTTTCCCGCGCTGAGCTCGTTGGCTGGCTTCAACACCACATCGCCGAACAGAAACGAGTAGATCTGTCAACCTATGGAGCTCAAGGCTCTGTCGACCCTCCGCTCATGAGTGTCCACCATCCCGGGAGCATGAAGGACTCCTCCCTAAACGCCTCTCATTCCCAACATGCTAGCGAAGTTCAGCTTCTCTTGCCCGCTGATATCAAGAAGCAGCGCAGGCACGTCAAGCACCTTTTGGGTGACAGGGCATTTGAAACGGCAAATCAGGTGAAAGCTTCAATTCAAGCTGGAATGCCTACTATTGCCATTGATGTTCCTGGAGTCATCTTCGACGTGATATGTAAGAGTGCGGCTTGGTTAACAGAAGAAGAGGTGTGGAAGGGTATGATTGGAACTTTTCCAACTGGCCAGGGTGGTTATGCATTGCAGGTCAGGGAGGCATTCATGAAGCGGAAGAATGAGGGATGGGCATGGGTGATAGCATTCGGTGTGAAAGAGGAGAGGGTGGGGTTAGTTCCTTTAACATGAGTCTATGTTATCCAACAGAAGGACTACGCTTGCTATCGAATCTGTAAGATAATTTATGATAGTTACCAGAATTACATTTCAATATTCTGCTCATGATTACCCTGCATCCCTGGTGTAGATTCGAGGGCTTATTTTAATTCCAAGCAAGGACTCATTTACACATTGAGAGTGCTGAGTGCATAACATAATACAGGATGGAGCAGCTACTAGAATGGGTAAACCTTGGTAGAAAGACAGGATATGGGAATAGATATCATACAGCAAACTACATACATAAAGAAAAACCAAGATTCTCAAGTTCAAAGCCTAGCCAAAAGAAAATCAGTTACTGCTTGAGCTGAGCTGAATGAGAAGAAGCACAAACCTAAATGGTGCAATGAAAGATGCATAATTCAAAAACCAAAATGCACATATGGAATCCAAGCAAGCAGTGATTTCTGGGAATTATCAAGTCTCTGCCTCATCTGCTGTATAGCGTAATGGAGGGCATGGGCAGAGCAAGATCCATCAAAACTGGCATCACTAACTGTAACTTGATGGGTTAGTAGATAACAATAAAAGTCCTTTGCAAGCTCTGGTGCATGGCCATCTCCAATAGCCCACATAGTGGCCACAACTCGACAATATCCAGCTGCCAGCATTCCAGCAGCCAGATGGACAACTTCATCTGAGAGATTTTCCTCCCCAGTGCTTGTTTGACATGCAGACAAGAAAGCAAAGTCAGCATTCTTGAGATTCTTCTGCATAATTTTGGAGAGGGTAAGGGGGCCATCATGGAAAAGGAAACGACTTTGAAGAGGCTTTTTATAGTTCTGGGACGCATGACATGCCATATGGATGCTGCTGAACTCCTCCATGTACTTGAGAGCTTTCTCAACTGTAAGAGCACTTCCCTCAAGGCTTTGGGCTCTCACACCATGCTTAATGACCTGGTCATAAATTGATTGAACTTCTGTTCTGGTTCCTGGGATAGAGGAAAAACCAGGTGCATCTGGCTGGCATGTCAGGAGTAATCCAGAGACATCTGCATTGGTTGCAGTCCTATTTTTGACTCTGTGGGCAAGAGAAGTGATGGTTGGAGTATAGGATGAGACAGCATAATCAAGGATGCTTTCAGAGTTGCTGTTTGTGTATATTCCAGCTGCATGAAGGGGTAGAAATGCCAGAGGACCTGTAGGGCACCACCAGATCCTTGATAGCTCAGTTGTAGATGTTGATTGTAACCTCTATCACTGCAGTCAGAATGGAAGCATTCTATTACATAGAAAGGACTTACTGAGAATGCTAGTGCATCCAATATTGGTTTCACTACATCCTTCCAGAGACCCTCCAGAATATTGGATACAAGATGTTTACTATGCAGCTGCCTATTTGTTGTTGGTTTTATGGCCCTCTCTGGATAGTTGTCTTCTATCTCAAGCTGGACTGCTCTCATGCGCAAGTCATGGTATTCCAAGTGGGAAATCATGTCTTGGCAGTACCTATTGGCCTTGTTCATAGAGAAGCTGGGTAAAGGAATATGTAAAGGTTCATCAAGTCCAGCCAAAAGTGCAATGGCATCACACTGGCTCTTATGGACATTAATGACAATAATAGGCCCTGAGTCTGGAAGGTGTTGGAGAAGGGTGGAACAAGGGAGGGGTTTGAGGAAATTTTCAAAGCCTGGAATGGTGGTTCGTATAGAGTGAAGAAGCTGATCCCACTCTTTTGCCAACTTCAGATGTGCTTGAGCTTCACCCTGCAGTGTGATCTTGTCTGATATGGTCATGTCAATGTCTAATGGGCTATGTCGTGATGCAGCAGTGTCCAGTCTTCTTGAAACATCCAAGAACTGCTGTGCCAGATGGTTGTTGTGCATCCGAAGATTGTCAAGGGGTGTGCGGAGTTTGTTCAGCTGGGTCCAGACAAGACACCGGCCTTGCTCAAGCCATTCCAAAGCTTTATCTTTTTGACCTAAACAGCATGCAGCTGCTGCAGCCTCAAGAACAAAACCAGAGCACCATGTATGCAGCTGTGTATGACGGTGCTCCACAGTCTGCTCCAGACCTGCTACTAGAGAGATCAGATCTATGGCAGCTGAAAAAGCCATGATAGTCTGTGGTGACTGAGGATAATGCTGATATAATGATTGTGCCCAATGTGTGGCAGCTTTTAATCTGATTGATGGAGCACCAAAACTACAGGTTGCTGCAAACATGTAATAGTTAATGCTGCTGTTCAAACTGTGATGACTTCCTGTCACATTTGAGAAGACCTGGAATGAGGTCCCAAGACTGATGAAACGGGAAGGAAGATCCGCATGGCCTGGGGGAGTGAGCTTGACTGCTTTCTGGCATGCTGCAATTGCATAGGCAATGTCATAAGGGTCCCTAGTGTGCTCAAAGCGAGCTAACAATGAATTTCCAAGATTTGTTAGAACCAAAGGGACCTTGGCATGTCCTGAAGGAGCAAGTTCAACTGCTTTTTGGTGGGCTGCAATGGCATCAGCAATGCTAGAAAGCTTTTTGGTGCGGTCAAAGCAACACAAGAATGAGTTTCCAAGGTTGGTGAAGAACAAAGGGAGTCTTGCATGGCCTGTGGGAGTAAGCTCAACTGCCTTCTGGTGTGCAGCAATTGCATCAGCAATATCAGAAACATTTCCAGTGTGCTTGAAGCGACTTGAGAATGATATCCCAAGATTGTTGAAACGGGAAGGGAGATATGCATGGCCTGAGGGAGTGAGTTCAACTGCCTTCTGGTGCGCTGAAATTGCATTAGCAATATCATAATGGTCTCTAGTGCACTTGAAGCGAAGTAAGAATGAACTTCCAAGGTTATTGAGACACCAAGGGACCTTGGGATGGCCTGCAGGGGTGAGCTCAACTGCTTTCTGATGCGCTGCAATTGCATCAGCAATGTCAGAAAGATCTCCAGTGTGCTCAAAGCGACATGAAAATGAGTTTCCAAGATTGGTGAAAAGGAAAGGGAGGTTGGCATGGTTTGTGGGAGTGAGCTCAACTGCCTTTTGGTGTGCAGCAATTGCACCAGAAATGTCAGAAAGTTCTGCAGTATGCTTAAAGCGAGCTGAGAATGAACTTGCAAGGTTGTTGAAGTGGGAAGGAAGGTCTGCATGATCCAAGGGAGTGAGCTTAACTGTTTTCTGATGTGCAGCAATTGCTTTAGCAATGTCAGAAAGCTCTCCAGTGTGCTTGAACCGGGCTGAGAATGAGTTTCCAAGATCATTCAAACAGAATGGGAGCTTAGCATGACCTGAGGGAGTGAGTTCAACTGCCTTCTGGTGTGCTGCAATTGCACCAGCAATGTCAGGGAGCTTTCCAGTGTGCTCAAAGCATAATGAGAATGAGTTTCCAAGGTTTGTGAAAAGTGAAGGGAGGCTGTCATGGCCTAAAGGAGTAAGCTCAACTGCTTTTTGAAATGCTGCTATGGCATCAGAAATGTCAGAAAGCTTTTCAGTATGCTTAAAGCGAGCTGAGAATGAGTTCCCAAGATTATTGAAATAGAAAGGGAGGTTTGCATGATCTGGGGGAGTGAGCTCAACTACTTTCTGGTGTGCAACAATTGCATCAGAAATGTCAGAAAGCTCTCCAGTGTGCTCAAAGCGAGCTGAGAACGAGCTTCCAAGGTTGTTTAAGCACCAGGGAGCTTTGATATGACCTGGAGGAGTAAGCTCAACTGCTTTCTGGTATGCAGACACTGCATTGGCAATGTCAGAAAGGTTTTGGGTGTGCTTGAAGCAAGATAAGAATGAGTTTCCAAGGTTGGTGAAAAGCAAAAGGAGGTTGGCATGGCCTGAGGGGGTGAGCTCAATTGCTTTCTGGAATGCAGCAATTGCATCAGCAATGTCAGATTGCTCTCCAAAATGCTTAAAGCGTGCTGAAAATGAGTTCCCAAGGTTGTTGAAACAAGAAGGGAGGCCTGCATGGCCTGGGGGAATGAGCTCAACTGCTTTCTGATGTGCAGCAATTGCATCAGCAATATCAGAAAGCTCTCCAGTCTGCTGAAATCGAGTTGAGAGTGAGTTTCCAAGACTGTCCAAGCAAGAAGGGAGGTTGGCATGGCCTAAAGGAGTGAGCTCAACTGCTTTCTGGTGGGCTGCAACAGCCTTGGAAATGTGAGAAAGCTCTTTAGTGTGCTTGAAGTGGCATAAAAATGAATTTCCAAGGTTGGTGAAAAGAGCAGGGAGGTTGGCATGGCCTGAGGGAGTAAGCTCAACTGCTTTTTGGTGTGCTAAAATTGCATCAGCAATGTCAGCACTCTCTCCAGTGTGTTCAAAGCGAGCTAAGAGTGAGCTTCCAAGGTTGTTCAAACATAGAGGGAGGTTGGCATGGCCTGATGGAGTGAGCTCAGTGGCTTTTCGAAGTGCTTCAATTGCACCACAAATGTCAGAAAGCTCTTGGGTGTGCTCAAAACGAGATAAGAAAGAGTTCCCAAGGTTGTTGAAAAGAATGGGAAGGTTAGCATGGCCCAAGGGAGTGAGCTCAACTGCTTTCTGTTGTGCAGCAATAGCATCAGCAATGTCACGCAGTTCTCCAGTGTGCTCAAAGCGAGCTGAAAATAAGTTCCCAAGATTGCTGGACCGGAAAGGGAGGTCTGCATGGTCCAAGGGAGTGAGCTCAACTGCTTTCTGTTGTGCAGAAATTGCAGCAGCAATGTCAGAAAGCTTCCCAGTGCGGTTATAGCAAGCTGAGAGTGAGTTTCCAAGGCTGTTTAAATACCAAGACAGCTTGGCATGGCCTGCAGGAGTAAGCTCAACTGCTTTTTGGTGTGCTGTGATTGCATTGGCAATGTCATCAAGATCTCCAGTGCACTGAAAGCGAACTAAGAATGAGTTTCCAAGGTTGTTGAAACACCAAGGAACCTTGGCATGATCTGGGGGAGTCAGTTCAACTGCTTTCTGGTGTGCTGCAATGGCATCAGAAATGTCAGAAAGATTGTGAGTGTACTGGAACCGGAACATGAGTGAGTTTCCAAGGTTGGTAAGAAATGTAGGGAGATTGGTGTGGCCGGAGGGAGTGAGCTCAACTGCTTTCTGGAGTGCTGTAATTGCATCAGTGATGTCAGAAAGCTCTCCAGTATGTTTAAAGCGAGCTGAGAATGAGCTCCCAAGGTTGTTAAAACGGGAAGGGAGGCCTACATGGCCTGAGGGGGTGAGTTCAACAGCTTTCTGGTGTGCATTAATTGCACCAGCAATGTCAGAAAGCTCCCCAGCATGCTCAAAACGAGCTAAGAATGAGTTTCCAAGGTTGCCAAAATGGGCAGGGAGATCTTCATGGCCTGGTGGAGTAAGCTCAACTACTCTTTGGTGTGCTGCAATTGCTTCAGCCACATCAGCAAGGTCACCAGTGCGATTGAAGCTTTCCATGAGCTGATCTCCATGGCTGGTAAGAAAGGCAAGGAGCTCTGCATGAAATCAATAAAGTTTTCCTCACTTCTGAGCGCAATCACTTGCCTTCCAATGTTGTGATTGTCTCTGATGGTACCTCACACATATCCCACAACAGAGTCAGGTGTAACCCCTCATCAATAGTCTCCATTCTCTGACTATGACCTAGAAATTGAAATCAGTATTGCTTAGTTAGAATCTCTTCTGCTAAAACCCAAATCTTTGAACTGCTTACCATGTTCCAAGCTATTTGCAGCTGTGTGCATCTTGATAGAGTCCAACTTCAAGGATCCTATGTCTGAGCCTTCTTCAGACTGAGCAATGATTTCAAGGCCATTCATTCCACTAGCACTTGGAACAAGTTCTTGTTAGCTTTGATTCTAGGACAAAAATGTAAAGTCAATGCATTGGCTTACAGTTTAATGTAACCCTCAACTTTCCATTGCCTGTGACCAGCTTGAACCAGTTGAAAGCAACTTCCAGTATCTGGGTCATCGTCCAGGCCAAATATGACAAGTCTTGTAATGTTCAATGTCTGATGCGCACTGTTGGTGTCACTGTCTTCGCACTTGAGAGAAATGTCTGCCACAGCCATCCAAAGTGAGTATCATAGTTTGTGAGATGAATGATCCGCAGAATAGTTGTTCATACCTGTCAAGTAGAATTGGCTGAAGAAGCTTTGTCAGGGAGCTGTCATTCTATAAGACATTTAACTCACCTTTTGTTGCCCTGGTTGTCAGTCAAATTGAGGGAGCTGCGGAATTGCATTTAGTCATTGGTATCCCAAATACACCATGTGAGTGCAAGCGTACCTAAGAAGCGCCTCCAAGTCCATCGTCGTTCGGATTATAGCGTTGAATTCGCGTACGATGGGATTCGGTGAGAGGAAGGCGTTGATGGGCTAAAAGGTAACATCACGGCCGTTGTGCTCTCATATGTGACAAGCGAGACGTCCAGATATGGTGCATATCACCTGCACAGCGTTGTTGCCCCGTGATTTGATAGCGCGGCCATGCTCAGTCGTTCAATTCATTTCGCGCAACATTTGGAACAGCATTCCCCGTGCGGGCCGTCCGCTGAGCTTCTCCCGTCTCGTACCCATCTTTGGGGCGCTAACATCGACTTCTATATGGAACGTTGTCCGTTCTGGTGCTATCTCTGCGAGTCTGCGATTCATTACGGGATGTGGGGCTCTACTTGGACCTAATTGGCACGCACACGGCTTTCGTGAGGCTCTGGTCAAGTCCGGCTGCGTTTCCTGAATGAGCGTCAAATCGCAAACAAGAATGCTTCGGCGTTTTCGGAAAGTGTCGGAATGCCTCATGGCCTGTGTGCAACACATCGTGTTGTGAGCGCCTAGGTGATAGTATCGGAAGCAGGAAATATCTAATCTCCATTTTAGATTTCTCAATAAACTTGCGCTACACAGTATCGATCAGAGCAACGACCTAGTGCAACAGTGCGACAAGTCAAGCCACGGAGTGGCCTGAACCTCCCCGTCCGTCTGTCTGAAATTCAGTATAGGCGGACAAGTTGAAGGAAGAACACACAGTTGTTCTAATGCTGTTCTGGTTTCCTCGCTTGTCGTTCAAAATTCCAGGGAAAGCGATCTATTGAGGGATTCGTTAATTTCCAGGGGAGTCGCCGATGCGGTCGAAGGGCCGAGGGGAAGGCAGGCCTGGAGCTGGGACACCGAATCAGCTGCAGATAACTGAGGTGTTACTCACCCTATTAGCGTGGCCTTGATCATGAGCTCTTTCATTGGTCGTTCGCCTCAAGAGCCTCTTCCTACGTCGGTAGTGGCACCGAAGTGGCAATCCGATGTGCGCGTTTGTTATTCGTTATTGCTCATATTTTGGAGCAAATGAGTTACTGATAAATTCGTTGGTTTTCCCAGAGACTTATCAATGGGGCTGGCCGAAGAGAAAGAAGCATCATGAGGCTGGCTTGGAGCTCCGGACACCGAGTCCCAGGTCAGTGGAATACCTGACAAGTGATAGCGATCGTTACTTACCCTATTGATAGGACCTTAGTGCCTCTCGTTTGTCGTTCATTTCCAAGGAAGCCCCTCTGACGGCGGTTTTGGCGCAAAAGAGGTGACCCGATCTGTGTAGCTGTTCTTCCTGGCCCCTCCCACGTTATCGTCCTCATCCTCAGAACTGAAACCCTTCCGCATCCTCGCCGTGATCAAACACACACTCTCGACCCTCACTCCCCGCTCGGCTCTTCCTCTTCCGAGCCACGCATCGCCCCGGCCTCCAGCTCCGAATCGGTGCAAAATACGTTCGTCCTCCAACGTCCCAACTCGAAACCGTGACGGAATCCGGCCCTTGCGCCTCTTCTCCGTACAATGTTCACTGGCGCTGCCATCTTCACTGCGTCCCCGTTCCCCTGCTTCAGCGTTATTTCACGATGTTAAATGTTTCGCCCACCTTGGTGCCGGGCTCTTGGGGCTCTTCGTCCGAGGGTGAGGTTAAAGGTCAGGGACCCCGCGTTTTCGATGTATGCTGTGTTGCTTGGGGGCACGAGATTGGGAAAAGGGGGGNCTCGGAACGCGCAGTGCCGAACAAAAATCCTTCACAGCTACCGTTTGAACGCGTAGCTATAGGCCATTTACTGGCTGGCGTCTGCGAGGGAACGGAGCGGGCCTACTTCTTGCCTCTGAAGGGGTTTGACGGTAGAGGCGTTGGGCCACCGCGGCTATCCAACCCGTGCTGGCGCCAACGATATGCACGTTTGCACACGAGTAGATAGGCAGGCAGAAATGTATGAAGCCGGGATGAAGGATACAGCAAATAGGGGGAGCTGTGCGATTTTTCCATCCCTTCCGAGTATGCCGTCAACTCGACAGATCTTCGCGCATCGAGGGTAGCTTACCTTCGCTGGCTGAGTTCTTGAGTTGCATACGGTGTCGTGGGCGTGGCTCGTTTCGTTAGTGCAGTGCAATCCACAGAGCAAACGGTCTATTTGCTCAAGGGGTATCAGACTAAGGTTCGAAGAGCGCCCTGGAGTGGGCGACGCACATTTGGGTCTAGACGGAGCATTCTCCCTGCCGTTCTCTTTCCTATCTTCGTCCGCTTCACGAGCTGAAAATGGCCTGTTTTTTTNAAGATATAAAAAANCTGACGACAAGGTGGTTCCAAAGTGCAGGGTAATTCGAGGCGAAGCAATCGCATTGCTGCCGCACGCCCCAAGCAGAGAAAACGCCACATTGTGGGCGAGTCTATTTCGTCGAAGGTTGGAAGGCTAGCTAGGAAAGCTTCTCAAAGTACTTCTAGCAATATGTCTCATCATTTGGTGAATGAGATGGAAGAACAGGTAAAAGCAAGGTAAAAGAGTCGAACTGACTCGGAGGAGATATTTGCCGCAGTCTTCCAACCTAAACACCGGCCTTTGATTGCCGAAGAAACGCTGTTCTTGCCGCTTGCCTCCGAGACCGCCCTTTTCCATCCTTTCAGGTGTGGATGGACTATCTGCACCTGCAGATTCTCTGGCAAACAATCCAAGTCTCGATGGAAAGCGAACACAGGCAACACAAGCGCTTAACAACTTATGTTCTCGCTGGGTTCAAGCCAAATACCGGCCTCAAGGCCGACAAACTGGCTGAACAATGCGAGGAGAGCGCTTACTTCCGGCAAGGTTAGTTCCATCCTCTCTTGGTCCTTCTAAAGGCTTAACGGGGAATCGAGTATCTAAACTCTAGCAAGTCGTCACGGAGATGGAGTTCACGGTGCGTTTCGGTGCTCTAGCGTCTCTCACATTTCGCTAATCTGCTTCCAGATGCAACTGTGTGCGGCGTTCCAGAGCTGTCCGAATGCAAAAATGCTACGTTTGAATCTGTTTCTGCTGTATATTTGCCAACCCAATATGCATTGCGCTAGAAAGATTACACTTTGTGACAAAAATGGAAAGCTGAGACTGATGGACGTGTCGGCGACGACGAGAGCGACGGGAGAGGACTATTCAAGGGACATATTTGACTGAAGCCTTATTGTAAGTAGATACAGTAAGGACTATATATACTAAAAATCTGGAGTAAGAAATCGGAGTATGTAAAACATATGATGAAATTCTGGAGTGATGAGAGCATCGATAAGTAATACTCAACACTTTGTCGTTCAATAGGCCTTCCGAGGTGCAATCTTTGCAAGTGGCGTTCGTGTGGTCGTTAAACCCAGGCTTCATCACTAGAACAACGGCGAACAGATAATGCCATATCTGCTCTGATCATGTTTGTCATCGCAGACCATCGAAGGCACTGATGGTACGCCTGGCAGAGATCACATCGAGCACATGTATTGAGATGTTGGCTTGCAACAATAAGCTTGAGCGGCAATTCAGGAGGCAGTCGAATATTTTCGTCTTTCCAGTACTCCTTTTCGATGGATCTCAGACGAGAATGCGCCCGCATTTGCGACCGCCTCCCAAATTGCTGGCTGCAAGCACCGACTGAAGCAAAAGAAGCTCGAGTACATTCGTGAAATTCTTGAGGCGAACCCGCGCAGTCGTTCCAGGACTAAGATACATGGTACAATGTTCTTAGTTTCGGTGTTTTAATCAATCCCGTTGACGATGTCTTCACGCGCGGTGCATAGAAAGGCAAGAGCTTGTCTACGCCGAAACAATGAAATCCACCGATACATTGAGACTTCCACTTTACACTACGTCGATACTACGAAGTAGAGTATCAAGGAGAGGCTGACTGACTGACGGATTGTTGGTGATGAGCAATAAGTTTGTAGGCGAGGTGGGGCTTGAATTTGATAAACTTCATTTCACCGTCTGTGATGCACGGTCCGACCTAACGCCGAACTGGCCTGAGCTAGCTCTACTCATTCAAACTGAAAACTCGGAGTTGGCCAGGAGAATATATATCAATAAAGCGCTGGACTGCTTGTATCTTTCATGCTCTGTTCCGCCAGCCATTTATTTAAGAGTCGCACCATAGCGCTGCGCACACGTCTAGATCCATTTGGGCAATCATCTCCCCCGCACATCCACCAGATAAGTTTCCCTATTGTGACATAGATAACGCCCATCATGGCTATCAGGCCTACCAGCATGGCGGAGATGGTCAGTGATGGTAGACCTGACAGACTTGGCAGTTGTTCGGATCGTTCAAGGTGTTCAGACCTACAGCGATCGGTACAGTCCCGCCATACCCCTCGAGCGGAACTCGGGCTATGACTTCTCAGTTGGCATTAGAGCGGGAGCTATGCCTGATGGCCATGTGAGGTGAATAACACTTGTATCATGTTCTGATGATAGCAGAGGTCGATGCAGAGCGGAAGACTCTGGCCTAGTGAGCGGGATGTCGTGTTCTGAAGATAGCAGAGATCGGTGCAGGGCGGAAGACTCGAGCCTGGTGGGTCATAATGAGAATTTCATATCTCACTACTATCGTTGCCATATACTGTGTCAGCCGGCGCAGGCGGAAGGCCGTAGCCTTAAACCCAGATCTAGGGAGGCAATATCACCCAAAATGTACTCCATCCTTCCCCGTTGAGCCCAATGTGGGTTGGGATGGTATTTGTTCCCTACAACTTTGGCACAGAATCATGAGAGCGCAACATGATGGGGTGGCGCATGGCCACGGGGTACCTAGGTTGCTCAAGAATGGGGGTTACGTCGGTTGGGCACACGATATGGGCAGCGGAAACAATATTATATTGTGGTTAGACAAGAGTCCGATAACAGAGAGGAATATTAAATAGGAATTATAGTAGAACTACAAAACAATAACCAGACGCAGCCCACAGTGAATTTGTATGTACACGAATAGTCGACAGCCACACCAGCATAGAAGGATGTACTTACCGGTTTGCCCAAGGGTGTAAGCAAAGGTCCGGATCTTATTTTGAGTTGGGGAAGCTGACTCAGCACCTACCCCACACGTTAGCACACACGGGAGGACACGCAACGAAACCCTAAGGTGTGTTGGTAAGCAGTGATAATCGACGCAGGAGAGAACACGCACGAAATGGACGAGGTAGCGAAGAAGTTGAATGCAAGATGTGCCAAGGAGGCTAATGACAATGCGTATACATAGACCTAATGGATCCGAATGAATCAGCGCTGTTCCACTCGAAAGGATATACACACATACCGAATGAACAGCGAGGCTGTAAAGGACGCGTTATGGACCAGAGCGCGTCGTAAGCGACTGAATGAGATCGCGACCTAAGAGAAACGACAGGCGTTAAAACCAAACGTATGAACGTGATTGCCACTGACCAAATCTCGAGATCAACAGCTGAATGTAGTACCCTGGAAGTGGGAGAAGAGCATCGCTTGGATAAGGTAGGAGATGGAGGAAAGAAACAGAGACTTGATCAGCTTGGCTCTTGTTCATATATGTCCAGAATTCCGAGATCACCGACAGGGGGTTCAAGTGTCACCATGAAACCTTGGAAACTTACACACACACACACCCGCGGCGAACCGCAAGAAGAACATCTGGGGAGGCGAGGGAGTGCGATGTAGGAACTCATCGAGATTCTGAAGTTCGTCTCTCAGTGGACGAATCTTGTCTGCTGCTTCTGGCTGCTCCAAGCCTGAGGTCTTCAATATAACAAGACTACCAGGCGTCGTTAATTACCACGGCACTGTAGGAACCTCTGACCTCGAATCAATTGGCGGAGCGGGTTAAGGCTCTGTCAACTCTCCTGAGAGACTGAGGGACTCCGAAATATAGGCGCTCAAAGAGGATGGCGAAACGCTGCTGCAATTCGTCGAGGACCTTATTAAGAGCATGCTTGCCGCGACAGACTGAGAGCCAAGCTCGCCGGGGTTAGAGCATCATTCTCTGAACCAGCAAACGCAGGAAGGGAGTGCACCGGGGTCAGAAGAGGCCGAAGATGCCTTGGTTGGACAGATGATACTTTCGTGGGTGATGGAGGAATTGTGCTTGTTCGATTGAGGGACAAAGGTGATCCACTTGGACGAAGGAAGGACGTCTCGTAGTGACGACGCGTCTGTTACATTTTGCAATGCCGGCGACATGACGCTTGGAGTGGGGTGCAAAATGGACAAATCGTACGATCGATCCGTCGACGAGGCCCGTTGCTGCGGACTGAGAGGAGGGCTAGATGACGTTCCGCTGACGGTTGCTAAACCCAAGGGCGACGATGGGATCGAATCTGAGATATTGAAAGAAGTCGCGATCATCGAAGAAAGTAGGGGCTACTGCTGGAGGCGGCGGGGGTATACGTTCAAATAGAGCCCATTGTCATTCCACAAAGCAAGATGTAGGCTAGTATCCGTACATGACAATATCCAACTCGTTAGGCTCGATTTCTTCCTCGTTGTCCATTTCTCCCTCAGTCATTCTCCCCTGATCGTCGTCGTCGTCGTCGTCGTCACCACCACCATCCTCCGCGCCGTTTTCTTCTCCCTCGGCCCGGTCGCTGGCGGTAGAATCGGAGCTCACATTAAGAGGAACATCGGTGGAAGGTGCTTCTGGGCGATTGATGGCACAGGAGACGGAAGGTTTCGAAATACGCTGGGGCAGGTGTCCCACTGCCATGCCAGTCTGGTAGCGCATAAACATGTCCCGATCGGCAAACCTGTTTGGGGATTAGTATTAGTGGGATATGGTTGTAATAGTTCCAGCATTGTCTTACCGATTCACATAGTATTCTCTCCAATCCAACCCATCTCCAGCCATTTCTGATAGACCGTTGCCACCCTCGTGCACCCGGCCCAAATGAAATCGAGGGATGAGATGTGCAGCTCGTAAAACGGTATCGGGGTTGATAAAGGACGTCGAATTTGGGGAGGTTACGGGAGGGAAACTTAGACGATCGAGAGGCGATGTGAACCCGGGTTCTGGGTTTTGGAAATTGTACCATCGTATCCAGAGGAACTCCAGCCGAAAGGGGTGCAAATCCCAAGCACCGACGGCGAACTCCCCCCCATAGGACACGTGGGCATGGAAAATGCCTAGGACTCGTCCATAGAGATATGGATGTGCATCCGAGTTATCATGATGTGCGGGATTGTGGATCATGATGTTGCAGACATCGGAATCAACGTGGATTACATCTTCATCGCGCCGGACGTCGTAGGTGGTGTACTTCACCCGCAATATCTTGTGCGAAAAAATCCGATAATCCTTGAAAACAATATGGGATGAGTCCAATGATTTTTGTTGCTTCAGAGGCCCCGACTCCTCGTCCCTTGTAGCTCTGGCCCTGTCGAACAGGGCGAGTTCAAGTCTGGGAAGCAAATGCTCCCGCAGACCTTTCATAAAGCTCTGGTGATCGATTAGCGTCCTGTGTCATGGTTTAGAGCCCGAACTCACCTTTCCGAGAGGGTCAAGGCCTGGCGTATCGTCCGGATATGTTCGGGACAGATTGATCAGCGATACCGGGCAGTTTTGGCTAATTCCGATATAATGATGAATATCAGCATTCTTCGCCGCCACTTTTTGCTCCTCGATATCGCGTGCTCTTTTCTTCTTGGCCTCGTTGATCTTCTGTCGCATCGCTCTTATTCGAGCAACCTTCCTCTCTTGTCGGGTGATCTCTTTGCGGATGTTCCGTTTGGACGTACGTTGATACCAACGTTTGGGGTAACGGTGGATGAACTCTCCCTATAGAAAAGGGATCAACACTTGTAGAGGCAGATGACTGTGATGCACGTACAGCTTCTGTTGAGAACGAATCGCTTGTTCCGAAGGTTCGAATCATGGGCACGTAATCTCCGAGGAAATGGAACTTGGGGGTTTGAATGTTCAGAGTGACGAACTTCGCTCTGAATACTTTGGCCTTCGACTTGGAGCTCCGCTTGAGAGGTGTTGCTTTGATAGTACGAGTTCCATCGGCCAGCGTTGATGTTCCTGAGCCATCTTGAGCATGGTCTGATGCACCGGACTGTGGGGTAGCATCCTTAGCTTGCGCAGATAATGGTGCTGAATCCTCGATTTGCGTAGATGATGGTGGCAATGCGTCCTGAGATTGGGCAGGTGGTGGTGCTGAATCCTCGGTCTGCGTAGATGACGGTGGCATTGCATCCTGAGACTGGGCACCCGAGAGTTCTTTTTCGCGTCTTTTCTTCTCTTTCATAGCCGCCTTTGCCTCCTTTTCCAGCCTGTTCCGCTCCCTGCGCTCCCGCGCTGCAACCTCAATCGCTAACTCCTTGGTCTGAATTTCATTGCAAACGGTGCTGACGAATGTTCGGAATTCGGTTCCAAGTTCGATAGTGGTGTGTTCTAACAACTGGAGAGTAACATCTGTGTGCATCCGAAGTTTCGCGAGTGCATGCCACCGTGCGCACACGGATAATATGGAGAGGACGGCTTGGCCATGTTTCTGGTTCGGAAGCAACCCATCGAACACAGGGATCGCACACTGAGCAGAGGTTATATCTGGAGCTTAATGATGCAAAGATGCTATGCCATACCTGTAGCAAGTCCTCGAAGTCTCGAGCGGCTTTCCTCTTCATTTCAGAGGCATTCTGGGAAAAGCGACGAATAGTTTTGCCGAAAGTTGGTACAAGCCGGTATCTATGAGGATATATTGTGTTAGCTGGATCCACCAGATGCAATGGAGAGCAGACCTACCGTTTGTCGAGCTTGTGGACAAGGATCTCGTGCTTTTGGGAGGCCTCGAGGATCCGGATAAGATGTATGAAGAGAGCTTTCCAGACGCCTAATTCAAACTCATGCAGTAAATCCACTGTCAGCGCCGAAAATATATCAAAATTTGCGGATTTCAATCGTTTGGTAAATGCGCTCTATATGAAGGTATTGGTCACGTGTTTCGTTCCTATCCACAGCTCGAAGCTTGACATACCATTACCGGTTGAAGCGATTGAGGCTTGAGGAGGTCATCTACAGCCTTTCCGGAGAGGGAAATCCCTTCATGAAATATTTTGGAAAGAGCCGATTGTACCAGTTCGCGTCTCGCGTTGTCGTCTCGTCTCGCCTGGCCTTCTCGTGTTTGAAAATCGGCCTCTGTTCCGAGCTGGTCGAGATTGTCCTTTGACACCAAGCAGCGGGGACACGGGCAGTCTCCAAGGCCTCTGATCGTTGCAATGAGGACCCTAGGGAAAGGTTGTAAGTACTCCAGAGCAGGTTCTGAAAACAGTGCATAAACATACTTCTCTGGGTAGTCGGCTGAATATGTGAAGATGCGGATGTAAAAGCGCCGCTCGATGCCATCCTGGCACATGAGGACGATCCCATTCTTGATAGCATCTAATAGCTCGTCATCAAGAAGAACTTCCCATTGCGCATGAAACATCTCCATCTTGCAATGCGCGAGAAAGGATTTTGGAGGTAACCTTCCCCCGAACTTAGACGTGACGAATTCTTTGAATTCGTCGGACGGCTGGAATGAGCACAACAGGATACGAGGTCATTAGCAGAGGGATATCGAACGAGACTGATCAACACGTACCTTTTCAAAATATGCGACGTGATGACAGAGGTTCATCGATGGCTTCGCGCGACGATACTTCGACTCATTCCCAAAAAACATGTAACAAGGCCACAATTTTGCGTTGCTGAAATTTGTTAAATGGGTTTCATCGGACCAGAACATGAGGCTGGCGACAACTCGGGGACGATTACAGTCAGGGCGTGGAGGCGAGTCCTGAAGTTCGCGGTGGGCCTTCAAAAAGGCATCTGAGTTGTAGAGCTCAGAATGAACCCGCATTGGGGGAACAGTAGGGTCGGGTTGCCATAGCACTTCAAAAGGGTCATAGTGAAAGTATTGCATATCCGGGGAGTTCGTAATCTTTTCTCGAATGATTGATACGATGTTGCGATGATAAAGAGACCCGACTGTGCAAGTTTCAACGCGCTTCCCAATCGGAACCGTAATGGAAACGGGCGTTGTTTTCCAACCGTCGTCGTCGACCCATTCGTCGTCCGCTGCATCTTGCGATGAGCTGTCGGCTTCCTCACCAAGGGCTCCAAGCACCTTAGGCCATTTAGTACCTGCGACGTCCTCGACGAAGCCCGGTTTTTGGAGGAGCTTGACGAGATTCTGAAGGCCGGAAAGGGACAATTGGGAGCCAGAAGTGATGAACCATTCGCCGAGCTCGAAGCTATTCATGTTGGGAAAGGGACCCAGAGAAGGACTCGAAAATTCTGGTGGCTCCGGGTCAGTGTGGGAGACGGAATCATAAAGATCCTCCAGGGTGATGGTGGCTTCTGGGTCATGAGTCGGGAATGAAGCACTGTAGTAACGCCTGAAGAGGCCAAACGTATTGGGAGGTCCTTCCTGCAACTTCGGCTTTGGGATGGAAGTCCGGAAAGCGTTTCGAGCAGCAAGTGTGCCTATCGTAAGTCAAACGTTAGCAACAGTCCATTCATGATCACGAGAAGGAGGGAAAGCGCACCAATAAGTCGGGGGTCTCGAAACGATACGTTAGCCGCATACGCTTCTGGGTGCTGATCTCGAACTCGATATGCACCTTTGGCTCGCCTTCCTCGGCGAAGGGAAAGCGGTAGGTCGGACTCAAGAGGTGAATTCGCTTGCAGTTCTGAGCCGGTGGTGGTCGGTGGTTCCAGTGAGGGCGGAGAAGAGACAGCTTCTGACGGTACAAAATCTTCTGATCCCTCCTGGGCATCAGGCTCAGGAGAGGGTGGAGTTGGAGCCGGACATTCGTGCGTTGAGAGTTTGGGCTCGGAGGGAGTCTAACAGTACATTTACAATAAGCGAACATATCAGCAAGTGAGGGAAGCAACAGTACCTTGTGGGGAAGATTTGATTGCGAACAAAGTACCTCAATCGGAAGGTACTGGCTTGGCGACAGCTTCAGTCGCTTTCGTTGCTCTCGAAATAGTTCCGAGATTTGCTGAGTCCTCGAAATCCCGAGAGTTGTAAGATTGCAGTACGAGCTCTTGTGACTGGCGAGGAACTCCCTAGAGGAGAAATTACGACCACAGTCCAAGCACTGGTGGGAAGACATTGGAGGGAAATCGGGGCAACGCTGGTGGCTGGAGAACAGGCGAATACAAGTTATATAACGCGCCGTTCAGGCAGGGCGGTGTCCGACAGGGAAACATGATGGCAAGAGCGGGAACAGTGTGGACAGCCTCGAGTTGGTGATCGAAGGAGTGGCTCTGCTCTTGTGCTGCGTGGTCATTGCCACCAAAAGATCGTATTTGAATTAATAAGTTCAACGATTCCGTTGAATATTCCAGGTTCAGAGGTTCAGGCTTCAGATGTTTCACTTTGCAATGCCTTGCATCTATATGAGAAGCAATGCAGACTTTGCGTTTGAAACCGTCAAGTCCAAAATATGCGTCCAGACTTACCGAATGGGACGTTGAATTCAAGCTTGACCTACAGCTTGTTGAGACAATCAAGTGTAGAGCAGAGAGACACACGCCGAAGGTTTGACTGAAGCGAAATCAGCGTGATATTCAACCAAGAGGATACGAACGTTGAACCGTCTTTGGCAACGTGTAGGCTGGGGTTGAACCGACACAGCCACCAACGGATCAACTTGCATTCATTTCGAATCGGTCCGGAGACAGGTTTGAGGTCCTCAATTGGGGGCCGGCATCGCATTCCAGTTGGAGGAATGGCACTGATTGAAACTCATCGCGTCTTCAAGCGTCGCCTATTTCAAATAAATATAACATGATGATGAGCACTGCCGCCGTAGAGACGTTTCAATTAGAGAATAGCACAACGACCCCATAAAAGGTGATCATTGAACTCGAAGAAAGGCCGTGGAAGCCTAACACAATCCATTCCTCCTTCACAGCTCCAATTCAGCATCTCAATTACAACTCAGCTCCAACGTGTCTGTCTCAGCTTCACTATGCCGAAAGCAGCAATCCCCCGAGTGTCGATCGAGAGGTCCGAAGCACATTCACGACAAGGACGCCCCTATGGTCAATCAGCTGCTCCAACGATTCAGCAGCGCCCTGCCCTTGTCCCATTTGATGGTAAGAGATCTATTCCTCGAATTAAGTTTAGGTACTCACTGACAGTATGTCGTCAAGAAAATCTTCAACCGGCACCTTCTGCCAGGGCCGAAAGATGCAGGAAGAGAGAGCTTACGCGGAGCATTGCGGCTGTTGTTAAGGCCGATCCTGCAGAAGATCCTCAAATTGCGCAAAGGCCAGATCTTCAGATCGACTTACGGCTTCGAACCCTGGAGCAGAAGGAGACGAGGTTGGAGAAGAGGGTCAAAAAGTTAAGGCGAAACACTCTGGAATTGTGGAGAATGGCGGACGGATACCACGCTCGACTCCACGATGCCCTTGCGGAGAGAAATCACTCGATAAACGAGATGAGAAGGATGGAGGAGCGGGCAGAGCGTGGGGAGCTGGCTAAAAGGGCATGGCAGGAAGAACGGGCTGGGCTGTATGACGAGCTGAGATTGTTGGAAGAGAGGGTAGACAAGGCTGAGCGATTTGATCTGGAGGAGAAGCTGAGACAGGCAGAGGAACGAGCGGAGCAGGCCAATCTTTCATGGAAGAAAGAAAGGGCTAAGCTACAGGAAGAGTTGAAGGCGACGAGAGAGGCTGAGCCAGCTGAATTGGTGGAGAAGTTGAGACAAGCCGAGGAACGCGCAGAGCAGGTTAACCTGGAGCGGAAAGAAGAAAAGGCTGAGTTGCAGAAGCGAATTGATGATCTTGAAAGCACCGATATGGCGAAGAATCTGCAAGAAGCGGAGGAAAGGGCCAACAAAGAACATCGCCGCGCGATGAACTTCTGGCTTGCTCTCTCCAAAGAACGCAGGCAAGTAGAACTTCTTCAAGAGGCTTTGGATAACGGCGGGGAATACCCAACGGGGGTCGCGCAAGGCCAGCCATTACTCGATCCGTGAACGAACATACCTTGGACATTGATCTTGGACATTGTAACATTGTACATTGTAATTATACTCTCTCCAGTCGCCAATCGATCGCTTTCTCCTCCGAAACCGAATGTGTGATGGATCAAAATCATATTATTGGAACAACTTAAACAAAAAATAAATGATGGTGAGGCTACAAGACATAACGTGTATAATAGAGCGATTTAAAGACGACCCCGGATGTGAAGTACTCTTTAGCAATCAATATATGTGCAATCAAAATCTCAAGATATACTAGCACTGACACAGAACAAGGCATGAAGATTACTGAGGCACTTCCGATTGAAGCTTATCCAAAGATGGCTTCGGAGTTGGGGAACAAATGCGATTGCACCTCCAAAAGACGGAGCCGCAAACATGGAGGGTATAATTATTGTCCTCCCAAACCCTGGCGAAGGTGTGGAGGATCCACTGCGTTCCGTATCCAATTCTCAGCTCGAAGTACCACGTCCGTTTCTCGCGCTGCCTCGAGAGATAGGCACGAATCCGTTCTTGGTGGTGGGGAGGGGCGCACTCTTGGCAATATTCCCTAGTCTTCAAGTAATGGTTGGCAGCGACGACGGTCAACGCAGGATATATGTGTGCTCGATCGATGATAAAGATCGGGGAGCCGTCCAATCGGTTTAACCGACCGACAACTCTTCGGACGAAATCGAGCCGAACCCTGGCTGAAAGCTCGATAAACGCATGTGCCTGCAGTCGCCCCCGAGAAGAAAGCCCGCCGTCCAACTCCTTCCAGTGACGGTATGTTTTGGTTTCGAGCTCACATTCTTGGCGATGATAATTCGCCCAATCGTGCTTCTGGCATTGCTCGGAGCAGTAGAAGACAGAGTGGCATTTGGAGCATTTTTTGAGTTTATTGAAGTCGGCCAGGGAAGTGTCCTGGGAACAGGTGTCGTGCTGTGATGAAGTCAGTATGAGATGGACAAGTATTTCAGACACGCACATCAATGTTATCGCAGCTTTGACTCTGAACTCTGGCCATACTGAGATCTAAAAGCGGGGTGATGCAAGTTTCTACGTCCTCAATAAGTATTGTGAGGATTGGGCATCGTTTCATCAGGGAATTGGCCGATAAAACGTCCAATGCATTCGCACTCTCTTTGGCTGAGAGGAAGGACCGCACCGTCGGGAGGTGGATTGCGCATGCTGTGATGAAGTGACCGAATATTCCCAGTACGATATTGTACTCTTCCTGGTGGATGGGTAGGTTGTGAAAGCATCTCCAAGTGACTTGGAGAGCACCTTGTTCAAGAGCGGTCGAGGTTCGATGCAGAGGTGTCGGGGACCCCGGCTCGAAAACGAAACAGAATGAACAAAGTGCACTCAAGGATTGAGCGGCAGTACACCAGGGATTTTTCTCTTCCTTTTTGTTCCATGAGAGGTGGTTGGTGAGATGAAGGAGAGTAGATGCGGTGGCGGAGATCAAATCGCATGAATGGAGGAGCGTCCGGCGTCCAACTTGAAGTTTGACGAGAAAGGCGCAAATTCTCATGAGATCGGATAGGTAGAGCAGTTTGAACGCGGGCTTCGCTCTCGTCAGCTCGCCTGCATTCCCAGTGGCGAGGTGGGAAACCCGGGATATTATGGATTTAGCGAACTGGGTGGCTTTCCGAGGCGAAGACGTCAAGATGTCGTCGAGAACGGCCCTGCCGTCCTCATGGTTAAAGACAGCCTCAAGGAGGCAAGAAGTGGAACGGGGTCCGTTGACTGTGCTTTCCGTGCGCAATCCCTCGTAGAAAACATCCTGCAACATCCAGATTGATAGAATGGTCTCTACGCACATGCGCGAGGTCAGGATCGTATCCCGTAGCGTGTCGTTACTTTTGAGCAATGTTGAGATGAGGACGCTGGAAACAGCATGGTGGTATTCACACTGGCAGTTTGTTTGGCTGTGGAAGAACGTAATCCATTGGAATATGTGAGGTTGATACTGGAGAAATAAGGGAAGATGGGGCGGCGGCAGCTTGAGGTGTTCAGGTAAATTGAGTTTTTGGCGATGCTGGAATACGAAGGCTATGATATGTAGGGCATCGCTGGCAGCGTCGCAGTTCAACACTGCGGATTGACGGTCAAGCCTTCGATCAGGATACGGTATACGCCCGGAGTCTAAATATGCCATTATGGCGGAACAGACTTCGAGGTCCGTGTCTCTGGTGCGGTCAACAAGAAACTTCAGCTTGCTAACGTGCATCGCTGAGCCTGCTTTGACCTTCTCGAGCAACTGATGAGAGGTTGTAGTCAGAGGCAAAATCGCAAAAAAGAGTGGTTTGAACGTACCGAGTTTTTCTCAGACTGCGAGCCCGCTGAAACTCGCGAAAATTTGGAATTGGAAGCTGGCATGCTGAGCTGGGTTGAACGCCAAATGGTGGAGGAGTTGAAGTCGAACGAAATTGTAGACGTAGCAGTGCAGGGTCACCCAGCTTACCCGATTCGACAACGACCGCCGTTGTACACTCGGACGGTGCTGAATTCAGTTGACGGCGGCGCAAATGCCTCACTCTCCGGGTTCTAGTTTATAGTAT